>CP136069.1:17264211-17359225 GCA_032622095.1 Siphonodentalium dalli | reverse complement strand
AGTGTTTATATCTAGTTGTGAGATATCAGTTTCTATCACGCATGTAGCAATACCTTGAATGTAAATATTATGATACAATGTTTGGTTTAAAACGGGCCTCCCATGCAGCTGGCATTTGATTTTAAAAGTATTTAATCCGATTTTGTCCGACCTGGGTTATATATGTCACACGTGATTGCATGTAGAGATAAGATAGATATTATACGTAGTGCATGTACTCTGTACGCATACGTACCCCGACACATAACATAAGCTATAGGACCAACCATAACCACTTGCATGGGAATTTACAACTGATACCCCAAGCTGTCCTTTCGTGACGTGAGCTGCGCTGGCGCAAAGCTAAAGACCCTGTGCCAATGCATTCTCTTATATATGCGAGTCGACCATTTTGTTTTTATAATTTTTCTTATATTCTTTAACAATTTTATCATTTTTATCATATTTTCTTACATTTTTTATAAATTTTTATCATTTTCCGGTACCAAGAACTATACGATATGATTTATTTGATATAGATATTTGATAATGTCACGAAAGGACAGCTTGGTGTATCAGGCACGAGATTCTGGCTACGCATATATGTTGAACTCACCAACGCACAGAAAGCTTTAACCCTTTCAGTGCCAAGTGCGATTTTTGTATCAACCCATATTTCCTTGATCATTTTTCAAATTTATTGATTATAATAATGTGATACATTGATGGAAAGTGCTCTTTCCATCAATGTATCACATTATTATAATCAATAAATTTGAAAAATGATCAAGGAAATATGGACTGATACAAAAAATCGGACTTGGCACTGAAAGGGTTAAGGGGGAGACCCACGTTTTGCACAAATGCAGCCAAAATTGCAAGAGATTGTTTTTCCATAATTGTTTCTGGACTGAAAAATCTTGAATTTCACATATCCCCATCTTCATTGTATATAGATTGTGAGCAATTATTAAGAGATGACAAAAACAACGGATTTTATTACATATTAGAGCTTTAAAATATTATTTGTTTTTCTTACTTTTGATACCAAGAACTGCTATATATATTAAAATGAAGAATAAAGCAGGAACAAATATTCCAGCCCCATGCAAATAAAAACAAATGTTGATATACAGTGTGGTCCAATCAAGTAGGGAAAAATATACTAAAATTAGGCCATAATGTTACGAGATATGGTGATCAGCTTTAAGTTGGTTATGAACCCACGACCCAGAACGCATCTCAGCACAATTGTTTATTGATCATCAGGCATGACATGAAATTCTCAAAAATAAAAAATTATTTATGGGCAGTTGCCTTTAATAATAAGTAAATTGCATCAGGCATGACATGAAATTTTTCAAATACAGAGAATTATTTATGGACAGTAATGTTGTCTTTCAAAATGAAAATAATAAGTAAATTTCATGAATCAATAATAATTAAATCTCATGGTCTCCATATATGATATCATGGATATATCAACTGCACTTTCTCTTTTACAGTATAGTTCTTGGTACCGGAAAAAAATTCAATTTTAAATAGTTTTCATGCCATAATAGTAAATTAAAAGGGGTTATAATTTCTAACATGTTGATGTTTCTTAACCATTGTGTCACACTAATCGCTTGTACCAAATTTCACAAACTCCTGACAGCATTTTAGAAAATCCATTTTGAAATACCAGGTCATTTTGACAAAACATGCGTCTGACCCTTAATAGTAAATCATAAAAATGCTTATCGAATTCCTATACTGATATCATTTTTCAGTGACAGTGTGTGTAAATAGTCTTCTTGCACACTAAAGCTGCTTTCACAAACCTGCTGCTGATGCCTGCCGCCAATGCATGCGGCTATCGGAGTTAGGCGCAACGTTTCAAGCCATACATGTATCACTGGGGTTGCGTCTGACAATGCATTCGATTTCAAAAAGTTTTGAAATCGCTTGCGTTTAACTGCGTCAGCTGCAACCCCTGTGATATATGTATGGTTTGAAACGTGGCGCCTGTAACTCGACAGCGTTAGATTGCCAGAGATGCAACTACTTTAACCAGACTTTCTATTATATTGATATTCCACACTTGACAAACCTATCATATACTGACATGTTACATGTACAGTACCAGTCAAAAGAAGTGGTATATTAAGTGCGCTATTTTCGCGCCCAATATCGCAATAATATTGCAAGTGAAAATGCTTATAAACGCGCCGCTTGCGATATTATTGCAATATTTTGCGCTAATATTGCAATATTTCGCGCTTAATATTGCGACATCTTGCGCTCAAAATTGTGACATTTAAACCAAATTATTGCTTTTCTATATTGTTTATTGCATAAATAGAGACAATGTTTTAGATTTGTATATGTACGCTATATGCACAGTATTTATCTAATATAAATATAACGCTATAGGGTCTGTATGAAATTTAGCGCGCTTATTTTCGCAATATTTTGTGTTCAATATCGCAATAATAAGATTTTTGGTATCGCGCCTTTTTCGAAATTAAGCGCGCTCAATATCGCAATAAAGGCGCGCCTCAATATCGCAATAAAGGCGCGCCTCAATATACCACTTCTTCTGACTGGTATTGAATCTATCCACAATTTTAGACTGATACTTTGCCCTGATTCGGGGGATCGACTCTGAGTTGTAAAACAAATTTTAGTCCGATCATATATATGCTGGGGAAGTAAATATTAGACATTTCGGCCTCTAAGGCGAAAAGTCGGGCAACGAAAACCGGCCGCGGGGGGAGTAAAAATTAGACATTTCGGCCTTTGAGGGCGAAACGCGTCCGAGAATCGACCGACGGAAAGTTTTAGTTCAAATCTTCTGTCAGCTCACTTACTCTCTCCTAAAATTATTTATTATATTTGTAGGATTTTCAAATGAAATAAATATGTTTAAATGGTTACTGTACACTAAATCCAGCCATTTATGGGACTATCTCCTTTATACTCAACATTATATATGCAACAGTGAATGAATTTTAGCCATGGATTGGTGCAAATATACACTCGTTTGCTCCATGAACGATGTAAAGAATATGGTAATTATAATGAATATGCGCTTATAGCTGGGTCGTAAAATCATTTTCATTATAATTGCCATGTTGGGTGCATTGTTCACAGAGGACACGAGTGTATTATGTACTCACCATGGCTCAAACTCAATAATTTGTTGCATATAATCTGTTGCTTTTGAAAGGAGATGGTCCCATAAATGGCCTGATTTAGTATACAGTAACCATTTAAATCACTTAGATGCTTGGAAAAACAACTTACTTTCATGTTTAGTATGTGATCCCCATGATAAAATCGCCACCGACGATAGAAGTCGAGTACTAGTAATCAAACAACTAAGTCACGGTTAACGGCGATAACCTTTCTGTTCACCAGTTTCCCAAGAAGTGTATCTCCTTATCAAGCTACTGATGTTGTTTTCCTTCTTAATCATGCAATTCTCGGAATTCTCGTGTTCAACAAACAGATAACAATTGTTGCCTTGGTCACGTGGTTTACACAATTAATTTTGAGTGAAAGCTTCAATCCTGTGAAATATCGACCTGACCCCATCAGTATATACCGTATACCGCCTCACCATGTGAACCTATATTTTCGCAATACTATGTTGATTTCTTTTCATCCATTCACATATGAATGTTTTGCAACTTGGTGTGTCGATGTTCGAAGACGAAGTTGGGCGTTGACGTTTCTGAATCACACTAATGTCCAAATATATATTAGCACACCAAAAACATCCCACAGGCATATTTGATGTTCAACTACCATTCATATAGATACAAAAGAAAGATATACCATCACGGATAATTGTATTAGGGGAATGCTAGATCCTATAGATGGTATTTAGAGCCCGGATATGTTCCACACGGAAATTGTTAGAGTCAGACCTCTCTTTGTATGTTTAGTTGCATGCATTACATCAGTTTGTTGACACCCGAGAGATCCGGATTTTGAGTGGAGTTATATTCACTGCTTCTTCCTGTTAACCCACCATATCCCTGTCTCTATTGAATGGATTCCCCATCAGTTATAACCGTTCTCAGCGGAATTATCTATTATTAATTGGTGGGACGAAATATAAGCAGACTATATAGCTGAAACTGGCTCCCTTCGGGATAATTTATTCAGCGTCGGAGGGGCCTGTGGCCCCTGCTCAAAAGGACCCTTTTGCCCGTTAGGGGCTTGTGCGCACATGACAGACATATCCTATACTTTTATACATATTGATAATATTATTATGCTACTTCAATATATCCTCGGACAAATAGGTTCACATTAGACCTAAATATTGACATTGGTTTATATTGGGCTGATTTGGTTCTGATATAAGCCCATAGTGGACGTATACCAATTATTATGTTGGATGGCGCGGGCCACAGTGAAAACATATCTATAATTTTGAAAACACTGACGCGGTGATAACCTCCGCCAGGGTACCCCGAGTCGGTCAAGGGTTCTGGGCGAAAAATCCGAACCGACAGGCGGACAGACAGACGGACAGACAGACAGACAGATCCTACTCTTTTGTATAAGATTGAGAGAAAGTTAATTATATAATACAAACACAGAGCATTCCCATTCATTGGTGGGAAATGTTCAGATAATAAGTTCAGCAAAATATATACCCAGTAATGTTGACTTGTGTCACATTCCGAACCGGTTCGGGGGACTATATTATATAGTTTCTAAATGCGTACAATAATTGATACCGACTTATAATATGACAATTTCAACTTATAGAATTAGAAAAATCGATTGTTCTTCACACGAAGCAAACCCAAACGGGCGTTCATAGTTAGTCTTTTCCCGACACGGTGTGAATAAAGAGCGTTAATAGTTAGTCGTTTCCTAATATGGTATGAATAAAGAGCGTATTCCAACTTCACTGCGTGGAACATTAAAAACAGCTCGGAAATTACTATGACTTCGATAAGTTTTAGCTCACATGAGGCGAATTCTCCGGTGGAGATATATAGTCACCATTGCTCGTCCGCCGAGCCGTCTTAACGTCAGTCTATCTGTCAGTCCGTCAACAATCGTCTTCTTCACCAGAACTGCAAGTCCAAAAGGGGTCATATTTGGATAGTCCTTTGGTGATTGAGATTTAGATTTGTTCAAATGGGACCGTCAGGTTAAATATGGGCGAGTAGAGGGACATAACTCTTTCCTTATGTAGTAATTCTTAAAACGTTTTCTTCTCAAGAACCGTCCAGCCCATTTAGCTTATATTTGGTATTTGAGTGTCCTTTGGTGGGGGGATTCAGATTTGTACAAATATGGTCACCAGGTAAAATAGGGGCGAAGCCGGGGCATAACTCTTTCTGTCTATGATTATTCTTACAATATCTTCTTCGCAAGAACCATCAGGTCTATTAAGCTTATATTTATTATAGAGGGTCCTTTGGTGACTGAGATACATATCTGTTAAAATGGGATAGACCGGTCAAGAAATGGCGGGGCTAGAGGATTACCACTTTCCTGTCCAATTAAATCACTGATATATGAAACTCATTAAATAATCTTCTCTGGAACCACATTAATCTGACATTTCGTGTATACAGTCCATGGATAGGTGGGATTCATATACGTTTAACCCTTTCAGTGCCAGGTACGATTTTTGTATCAGCCCATATACCCTGTGCCAATGCATTCTCTTATATATGCGAGTCGACCATAGGTCGCCTCGCATATACAAGAGAATACATTGGCCTAACAATTTTTCATCATTTGTTATTATTTGTAACAATTTTTTACAATTTAAAAAAAAATTCTTATAACTTTAGCAGACTTATTTTGTAGATTTAGTGCCAGGGAATCTTACGTTGTTCATGGGCATCAAAATTATTACTATGAATACTTGGTGATAGTTTTGAGTTATAACATGCCCCTAAGGTTTTATCCAGTTTGTTTTTAAATTCACTATAGCATGCTTAAGCATACCCAAACAAAATTCAACCCAAAAAAATCTATAAAAAAAAAGGAAACATTTTATTTTTTTAGGGCAGATTTTACAGACCGTAAATTAAGGCCGATGAGATCGGCCCCTGGCACTGAAAGGGTTAAATGGGGAAGGCCGGTAAAAGGATGTATGTCAGATTGGAAATTTCCAACAATTGAACAACTTGATGTATCAGCTGTAAAATATCAACCTAAGGTGGGTGTGTAAAAGGAATTTTACTAACTTGGGATTTCGGTCCGATTGGGGAAATTGGTGGGGACGGGCTATGTAGGCTATTGTGGTCAGATATTTGCAGCTGGAAATATCAAGGTGGACACCCCACCCCACAACGAGCAAATGGAAAACATCTAGCTACGTCCTTATTTAGAACTACTTGTTTTAAGTGGTTTTTACAAGTACTGACTGTTGTGGTCTTCAGAGTCCCAGTCTGCCATGTTTTGCAGTCAGGTGGGCGACTCAACAGTAATTGACTATCTTGTTTCAGTAAATTTCAGAGTTTATATATAATGTATTTATTTGCTAATAGTTCGTGTATTTATCGACATATATGGTCCCAACACGTGTTGGGGCTCAAATGAGTCAGGTATGTTTAAAGGCACGGGTGGCTTTCGTTGCAGAAATATTCATATTTGTTCAAATCGCCATCAACAGAAGGAATATTAAAATATATAGAGTTTTGTTCATATGCCAAACATAATCAGCACGTAAATAGTATATTGTCGTCAAGACGTACGGTGGTGTACGTAAACAAGAGCCTGATCGTGTTACAGAAGTTTTGCTTCTGTTTACATAACACAGAACAATTCTCTTGGTTAATCACACACACATTATATAAACGCTCTTTATTATTATTTCCATGTCAGGAAAACAGTAACAAATAACGTTCTTAATGTTTACCATATCCGGATCTAAACAAAACCAGGTTCTGTAACGTTTTTTGCTTTTGTTATATAATAAAGGAAAAAACATTTGACAATAACATACTGTTTATGCCATATTTCTGATTGGTATAAGAACAAGGTCTGTCTATATTTTACTATTATTTCTGTTTATATCGGTTTTTGGGGGAGCTGAATATTTTAACAGCATACCCACCGCCAACGCCGCCCGTATCTTTAAGACCCTGCATTCGGACCGCGATCACGTTTCGTGTACGCCGGGTAGCACGCGCTATTCGCGTGCACTCAGCCTCAGGCACACAGCGCTGTCGGGCATATCATTAAGATTTAGGTGCATGGCTCAACATTGTCAAGCTGGATCGTTTTAATGTAGTGCATAGATGCATGTCTTCTTTAACTGTTGATATGCATTGCATTTTTTTTAAAGGAGAACTATAAATTGTTGATGAGCAATATTCATCATACAGTTCAACTAGTGAATGTATTGAAAATCTCTATAACCTACCACTTAACCCTCCCATGACTGGGAGCGTTAAACTACCCTTATGGAGCCCCTCACAGACCTGAGCAGACGACACTCAGCAATACAAGCTGCCACCTGTATGGGGCTCCTCACAGGAAGCTCTCGTCATGGAAGCGTTAAACTACCCTTATGGAGCCCCTCACAGACCTGAGCAGACGACACTCAGCAATACAAGCTGCCACCTGTATGGGGCTCCTTACAGGGCTCCTCACAGGAAGCTCTCGTCATGGAAGGGTTAAAATACATAAAAGTTGCTTATATTTTAAAATGCAGTTAAATAACAAAAACTTGTCTTCAAATTATTCAAGGGATTAACCCTTCCATCGAGCTTCCTGAAATTTTATGAAAACCCTGTGCCAATGCATTCTCTTATGTAATGTATACGATTCTCCCACAGGGAGCCTCGCAATAAGAGCATACATGGCCTACCAATATCTACCATGACCGTGTAAGCCAAGCATTATTTTTATATGCGAAGCTCCATACGGGATACTCACATATATACGAGTATCCAATAGCACAGAGTATGTAAATATCATGTGCCAGTGCATTTTCTTATATATGCGAGTTTACATAGGGAGCCTCGCACATATAAAAGAATGCACTGTCTTACAATGTCAATGTAAATATTGTTAGGCCAATGTATTCTCTTATATATATTAGGCTACATATGGGAGTCTCGCATATATAAGAGAAAGCGCTGAAAAGGTATTTAATGCTGCACCAGCGCAGCTCCCATCATGACATGGTTAATGTTTGCAACATATCGAAAAATAGAAACCTCGCATATAATAGAGAATCCACTACCTTACACGGTCAATTAACCTATAATGACTTATTACAGTACCATTAACGTGAAGCGTGCAGGCGCTTATATATATAGAAGCGGCGTATATGCATGGGCAGTGCAAAAGGGGGCGGGCAGCGGAGCGCGTTACATGCCCCATGTGGTAAGATCTTCAATAGGTTCCCACGTTTTGAAAGGTGGACTGTGATCTCTATTCGAGCTTAACTACATTAATAGCAGAACACACCTGACAGCTTATCGCGACCAAAGATGCATTGAATCCGTGGTGGACAATTATTCAATAAGGGTTGAAAGAAACGCGTATGTCCCCCGTTGGCTGGGGATGGTCGCAGAATGGCAGACCCAAAGCAAGGTGATATTCATTGGACTCTGTTCATAAAGTTTACCTATATTAATTAGACGGACAGGCTCGTGGGTCAAGTTTCAATCCTATCGTATATATATATGTTATATTGTTGTGAGGTTAAATGCAATTAGATCATCGCTTTGATGTGTAAATATGAATCTGCATGAATGTCATTGTTTCGGGTAAGTGTGGGTAGGTGCGCATGTTTTTGTCTTTGATCATAATTCTCACGGTAGTCTTGTTAGACTGTTTGGGATGGGGTCTTTTGATTGGCTGCCTAGACACAGTGACCTACATGGTGCGCACGCATTCCAACGATGATAAAATTGGTTTTGACCGACATAGATTGTGAATATCTTCATCTACCTTACGTGTGTTTATTATTATGTCAGCCGTCCTAGAAATACCACCCCTGGTCAAGTGGTCCTGCCAATTTGCTTTGCTGTTGTTGGGTCCTGCTGAATTGCTATGTTGATGGTACGGAAAACCCAATCTCTACCAGAGTGCACCAGTCATACTTCCTTTCTGACTCTGTCACCGGCTGGGTACTAGTCTGTGGTTTCTATATTTAGCGCGGGGTTTTCTAGCCAGAATGGCGAAAACCGATCGCCCCAAAGTCAAATTTCCTATGTCGGTTGAGAACAATTCCCGC
The DNA here is from genome assembly GCA_032622095.1 of Siphonodentalium dalli. Taxonomy (NCBI): domain Eukaryota; kingdom Metazoa; phylum Mollusca; class Scaphopoda; order Gadilida; family Siphonodentaliidae; genus Siphonodentalium; species Siphonodentalium dalli. Next base: position 17,350,032 of record CP136069.1, on the reverse strand, counting down.
ACTAAAAACTAAATGACAGAATGGAGAATCAAAGCGGTAGTTTTGTTGACGATTTTCGCAAGCTATACTCGTCAAAATTGCAGAAAATTAGAACTCTTGTGTCTGACTTGCCATTCGTTTTGTCGGGACATTGTCGTCGATGTGCGTTTAGACATTTGTGTTGATAAAATAATCGGAGAACATAATCACACCGTTTCGCAATATAGTTCTTTGATTCTAGTGGGACTTTCCAAACCTAAGGCACGAAATTACACACATTTTGTCCGATATTTTGAGTGCTTAATAAGGGAAGAATGTTGCTAAGTTCGCTTAGTATATACATTGATATCGCGGAAGTTCAGCAAATGTGGGTCATGCAGCGGTCTTACCGATTCATCAAGGAATGTAACCCCTGATTGGTTAATCGTAATAGCTGACATAATAAAGGTTGGTATTGTTCTCATATGAGTTTCCAACCAATAATTAGTGGGCAATTTGTTTTTCTTATATCAAAAGTAGCAATTTTGTTCTAAACTTAGTCAAATTGTGTTCTGAAGTTGCTGTCAGTTGCAAAATTTCCAATTTCGCAAAAATTCAGGAAGCAGATTCAAGCTCCAGTCATGAAAGGGTTAATCTGTTGTAATAACATATTACCTACATGTGTATGATATACGAATATTATTACACCTCGTGCAATCGTCTTCTTGGATTACTAACATGCCATGGCCGGGACACCCACTCAAAATACGACCAATTTGAAATGTATTATGTTGTGGTATAATCAAGATAATATGCTATTATTAATATTATGCTATATACAACAGAAAACTAATCTGTTAAATAGTCAGGATAACCTGGATAAACCGAGATTAAATTTAATTCTTAAAATTTGGATAAATGTGGTATTATACATTGCCTCAAGAAGTATATTCAAAGGTGTAACGCACTTGCTTCGTATGCATTGGGTGTTTATAACTGCATTTTTAGCACATTCAGATATCTATACACATGCATTCACATCAAGTTTGCAAATCGATCGTGTTTTGTTATATTCGTGTTTAAACCCAAAATCATTTCGTCTTGCACAGTCTGTGGTGGTGGCGATGAGCGGATAATAGGATAGGATAATATTTTATTTCACAATACATTATACATTAATACATTATAACATAAGTAAATTCGTATACGTATTGTGTGGAGTGCCGTGGCCTATGGTGGCCGTCTATCCGGCACCCCTGACTGACAGAATACAATCAACAATGGCAACATAGAGAATTTAAATATTTCACTATCATTTTCAGATTAAATTAATATTTAAATTGGATTTAGATATAGATATGGCTTCCAGCGAATAAACAAATATGTTTTAGTTGTGTGGATATAATGGATATGAATGAATATGCAACGGTCAATTTTCTCAATAACAAGTTTTGGAGTATGTTTTGGCTGCATTTACTAAGGGGAATTAATAAAACTTTGCTCACACACTATATGAAGTCTGTTCAACAGTCGTTTAGAACAATAATCATGCATCTGTTCTTTAAAAATCGCCAGTGTGTGAACAAACCACAAAGCGCTAACTTATTAATAATTCAATTAAATGTATTATTTGTTTATAACTGTCACAGTTAAATTCCCTTAGTATATACAGCCAGACATTGGACGATATTTTGCAGGATATAAGTCGGATAATTTAATGTGAGGCATAATTCATGAAGTTGGTTTGTGGGCTGACCTATGTACTGAGCAACTTTCTTTACGGTCGAGGGTTCGAATCCGACATTGTATCGGTCGGACTTTGTGTCATCATCTGCATTCCCAGTACCATGGGCATCACAAATCAAGCATCGATTTCACGATCAGTGCTCTGAGATTGATTCCGCGGAAGCAACACAATCTGACAACATTTGAAAAATACGTACTAGGCGAATTTCGTACCTCCGCTCCTCACGTAATGTCATAGCCAGGGGTGACTCTACGCTAGATGGACACACCGTCGGGTCGGGAGTCGACGCCCATGACTGCCCCGCGTGCGACAATGTGCGCAGGCTAAAGATCCCTGCCATGGCCAAGAAATCACGGATTCGGCAAAAAAATCCTGGACAAATTGGGTGATGTATCCACTCGATCCTTTCGCAAGCGTCTTCAACATAATTAAGTTGGCGAAGTATCCTACATATCCAGTAATGCCCTAAATAATCGACTCCTTAACCAGAGCAGAAGTATGGGTAATTTTTCAGGATTTAGTCGGAAATATGGCTTGTTGCCATTCATCGGAAAGCTGTCGGTGAGAGCTTTCCGACGAATGGCAACAAGCCATATTTCCGACTAAATCCTGAAAAATTACCCAAAATTCTGCTGTAGTTAAGGAGTCGATTATTTAGGGCATTACTGTAGATAGGGGGATATATAGAGAACAGCGAATTGATGAAACCCTATAATGTATACTTTGGCCTGCATTTAAACATGGGCTTTACGGCAGCTACTCCTCGTTGTTTCCACTGGAGATGGGACTAATGGCGGGGGGGGGGTGAATTGTGCCTTTGCACGACTCATAAATTAGCAAGGGAAACTGGGGCAAATTATATAAACTCTGATATTGGTCCTTGGTCCCTGTTTAGTATACAAATGTATTTTATCAGGAATGTGTTTCTGCTCTGACATATATAATCGGTTCCTTTCTGGAAGTTCTGCACCTTTAACTTTTATGGCTCCGTATATATATACGTCCCTGTATTCAGTATATTTTATGATATATTCGGAGGCGTATACGCGCTTTCCATGAATGAACCTATAATTAGGCTGGTTTTATGACCACCTGGCGCCGTACATCCACCCAATGTACATCCATATAATATGCTAATTCGGCAACATACAGACAGCAGATGGTCACACGTTGATAATCGATTCATAAACTGACCGATCCCGTCGAATTTAATCGATTTGTATAGTGTACTTAACAATGGGGAATATTCAATTAAAATGCCACAAGCTGTGACGACCCGCACGTGGATGTGGTCTTTAAATTAAATGCTATATAGTATGTATATCGAATCACATCTGAAGGCCAGCCTCGTATAAAAGTTGTTGTATACGGTGATGTGTACTTGACTTATTTCATCACTGCTTATAGTCATGGCAACGTTTCCCATTAGATATGCCCCTGATCTCACAACGAGCTCCCATGCATGGCTACCATGCATTTCGCGCCTTGTATATATGAGCTGGTCACACCATGCTCACCAAGGCGTATACCAGTTGATTTTGAACTTACAGTCCGGCCCTGCACATGCAGTCCTTATCAGGGGTCTCTACCGGAAGGGACCGAAGACATCTAAGTCTGCCCGAAGCGTCGTCAGAAGAAAAAAAAGGAAAATATGACACCATCGAGAAAGAAGAGAGATTAGCTGCGTGGAAAAAGAAGAAATCGACTGATGCTCCACCTGGCGACACGTCCCACACAGCCGAGACCTCTGCCCAGTCGGTCCAATAATTGACTCTACACCACCTTATCCACCACCATCTCCACTACCATTTCATCCACCATCTCCATCACCATCTCATCAACATGCAGACGAGGACACGTCCGACTTCATCCCGAAGACTCCGAAATATATCGATGCTATACATGACAATCAATGTATATATACTCTGCCCAACAGGCCGCGTACATTGCACCTATCATCATATAGTGTGTGGAAAATTCTTATGACAAATATGTTACAACCCTCTTTACTTCTCTCCTTAGTTGACTTCCAAAAGGCATTCCTGGTCCATATATATTGTTATTAACTATCTACAGCATATTATCCTGAAAAAAACTTTTTTTACCCTGTGCCAATGCATTCTCTTATATATGCGAGTCGACCATATGTCGCCTCGCATATATAAGAGAATGCATTGGCCTAACAATTTTTTATCATTTTTTTTAAATAAATGTTTCTTACAATATTTAGGACATAAAATAAAAAAAACATCCATTACCCTGCAGGGAGCCCCACACATATATAGAAGCATATATAAGAGTGTCGTCTGCTCATGTTTGTCTGGGGCTCTGTATGGGTGAAATTATAAAATTGTTAAAGAATACAAGAATATTTTTTTTAAATTGTTAGGCCAATGCATTCTCTTATATATGCGAGGCGACCTATGGTCGACTCGCATATATAAGAGAATGCATTGGCACAGGGTAAAAAATCAGGTTTTTTTGCAATAGAGTGCATTACTCTGACTGGATCTCTGTCATTCTAATGTGCTATGTGTAGGGTCGCTTACATTGGCAATGCTTCTACCTGGTCGATATCCACTTACATTATATGGTTACACATAAAAATACTCTCCACAACGGTCTGACGAGGAAACCGATGAAGAGGACACATCGGACTTCTTCCCGAAGACTCCGGAATACATCGAACCGGAGTCAGGGTTGGGGTAATCGTAATCAAAGTAATCGATTACAAAATTTGAAGTAATCGCCTGTAATCAGTAATCATGACATTTTTTGCTAACAAGTAATCGTAATAGTAATCAATTACGTTCAAATATACCTGTAATCATGATTACAATTTGATTACTTTTTGATTACTTTTACTATAATATCCATATGGATGGATATTGGATACTCATAAGCTCTATAATGTAGTACTGTGGAGTCTTCACCCACAACAACAACAGCACCGAAAGAAGAATATACAATAACAGAGGAAGAAATGAAATAAATATTTATAGAAGCTGTGCTAGATCCGTACATAAAAATTGGTGACCTATTATATGCATGACCTACGTCACCAACATCACCACCACCAAAGAAGAAAAGAAAAAAAGATTAAACGAAAAAGATCAACCACTGCTAAGAACAACACCCATCCTTGACTCCCTGCCACGGCCATGACAGAAGAAAGAGTAAAAAGAAAAAAGAATATCGTTACAGGATCGATCTCAAGCTGCAAAACAGAGTTCAATCCCCTTTCTACGCTATGTCTGAACGCTGCCGGCATGTGTATTTTCTTAATTAAATATAACATTTTGTATTGATGTTTTGTCAGTTACAATTAATTCTGCCTTGATCGAGACAATTTTCAAATGAATATGGTCAGTTCAGCTTCTCAGAATAATGTAGAATGAATAGTAACCTACCAAAATCTCAAATAAATAAATGGGACATTTCTTCACATTACGTGCAGGTGCTGGCAGCGGTAGGTCCTGCGTATCAGGGGACTGAACTCTGCATGGAGCTTGGATTGATCTACGGAGGAGCGATCCACCGTCCTCGTGCCGCTCTTCGGGAGAGCACTCAAATACTTTCTTCGCCGTAAAGCTCTGCGAACTCATAATTTGTTGTTTACCAACCTGTACCAACCGAATATTTTAAAGGATTATCTAGATATCGTTCGCGCCGTCATAATTGGGGTATATTCAATCAGTATTCAAGGACCTTCGTGTCGGATAGCGACCGGTGCAACTGATGAGTTCATCAGGAGCTGGCGCACTCGATGATTTATAGCATATGTATATGTATATGGAACGGGGTGGAGTAGGTCATTGTTTCATTCAGGGCTCATAACTGAACTGTTGCTGCACACCGAACTGGTGTATTGGTTTGTACTCAAAGATGGTCTATCTCTTCCTATAGAAAGTCTTATATAATTTCTTGGGTATGCAATAACAAATATAAATCGAAAACCACTCGCATCTATCAATTAATATTGATTTTATTTAGAATTTTCTTGTAGGCTTTAATATACATTCAATCAATCTGGGACATTTCACTACTGGCGTTCATACCATGCGGGATAACTCTATCTAAAAATTCTAAAAATAGTAGTGAAAAATTGTCCCACTTGATATCGTATTTTATAAGACAATACCGATATAAAATCAATAGTAATTGATAGAAGCGTTTCCGCCGGACATGCTACTTCGACTCATAGCTATTATTTTATACATAGGAAACTATAAAAAGAAACTTGTCAGGAGGAGATAGACCATCTTCAATGAACCACTTCAACTAATTAGCGCGCACCGCGTGTATACTGTTCTCCAATTTTTTTTATACCTGTGGTCCGGTGGGCATTTTATTTATAGATAATTGGTTTTTCCGGTTTAAAAGTCGAACTGCGCGACCAGGAGGCCGAGTCCGGTAAAAGGTGTAGTTGGGAATTTCAATTTCGTTTATTGTCCTTTACATTATTATGTCAATAATGTTGATTTTTGGTTTGTGGCAAGCTATGTCAATTACCAATAAAAGAAATTTAAAAGATAATTTGTAAGTCTTATATTTCAACTTTTATAGATATGTTTCGTTCTGCAGCCCACTGATGGTTGTGATCGGAGACGGCCGAGTCGGCCGCCGGTTCGTTAATTAAGCGCTGGTTGTTATTGTTATTTTAACGGCATTCTGAGTTGGTCATTCGCGAAACCAATATATTTTATATTCTATAATGACAATCATGGGTATATAATATATGATCTTGAGCGCGTTACCATTTCTGACTATGGTTTTCTTGTATTCTATAATTACAATCATGGGTATATAATATATGATCTTGAGCGCGTTACCATTTCTGACTATGGTTTTCTTGTATGGTTATGCATACAACTGTCGACTTGACAGATGGTCCATATTGGCAGCTCAAGAGAAGTTTCTGAAATATTACTCGGACTTCCTAAAAAAAATAAATTCTGTTCTCATAATGCCAAGGAAAAAAATAGTTGTGGTTGTTGTTTCCATACTGACCCTATTTCAGACCTCCTACCCTTAACATTTTTCACGGTCAAGAAAATCTATTGAATTTTGTTTTATCTATTTTTTCCTAAAAAAAAACAAAAACCATGTGCAATGTCTTAGAATGGTTTCAATTCTTAGTAAAAGTAATGTGTAATTTTACAGTAATATACAAAGACAATTAAAAGTAGTTTGAGGATCTTAGCCCAATCTTGCAGATCAAATAAACACATGAAAAGCCATAAGAATATGTCAAAATAAATTAATAACATAAAATTTCAAGCCTACCTACCGACCCTACTTTTTCTGGCTTGAAAACCCAACCAGATATTTAATTTTCTTGGCCTAAAATGAAAATATGGCTTGTGTTGTCACATATTCAGAGAATCACATGATTCCATATAAATGAGGCAACTCGTCAAATATGCGTTACAGTATACGTGCAGTCCTACTCTCATTCTCAGTTCACTCTGTAGTTTTCTTGTTTACTGTCAGATGAGATTTTGTCGAGAAAAAAAACCGTTATGTTGAGACATTGCATGCTTCCAGTTCAGTTGATATACAGAAAAGTGAATTGCTTTATGCAATGACACATTGCTTGATGGTATAAACTCTGAATGCAATATTTCTTCAAATGCGTCTTTGCGTGAAACAAAGTAATGGAACAAATCCGCCATAATTCATTCTGTTATGTGTTATAGCTTAGTGCATCCGCACTGGGCCGTCATGGTCAAATTTAGATATCATGGGTGTTACATTTAGCTTTTGTTATCGTTAAACTGTATACGTTTAATGAACAATTCCATCCCAGAGCTGTGTATATGCAATCTACGCACACATGGATATATATATATTTGCTAAGACATGCTGCTTACGTTCATATAAATGTTGACCATAGCCGTGTGTACACATAATTTTCCAATATTGTATCTGTATCTTTATACTATTGCTTATAACTTATAATAGCAACCACAAGCGCGCCAAGTGCGCGTTGGTTCTTATGCCTTAGGCGCAGGTGAATTATGACGTAATATAATTGTTTCTATATTTTATATATCGATGAGCCAAATTCTGGTGGCGTGTACTTTTTTTTGTGTGAAATTGACACTTGCATTCCGATTTGTATCTGTCTGGAGATTGTTAAATTGCGGAATCGGTAGTGGACCAACGAGACAAAACTCAAATTGTCAACTCCAAAACTTCCGAAGAAAGGGAACAAATCCGCCATCTTTCCATCGGTTATGTGTTACAGCTTAGTGCGTCAGCACCAATCAACGCCATATTTAGATCCGCATGCGTGTTACATTGAGCTGTTGTTATCGTTAATTGTTTATTGTTAACCTCCTCAATTTAGGAGAGCATATATACAAATGACAAATATATACAAGTTATTTTAATATGCATGCAAATGTTATACTAATCACAATATTAACCTTACAGTGTTTACGCCATGTCACACGCATGTGGCCAGGTTCTGACATTTTCAAGTTTCAAATGTTAGTGAGGTCGGTGATAATCTAATATAGAATTTAGAAATGGGAAGGCATACATAGAGGTGCCCGAATGCCAGTTGTCATTTTAAAACCTGATTAGCAATATCACATGCGTGTGATCGAGCGAAATAAAACTTCCATTAAAATATTTACCGGACATCAAAGTTGAGTATAAGAAATTGAGAATGTGTTTCGTCATATTACCTTATCGAGTGAAATTAGACAAAGGTTTCAGACATCGAATTCAGAAAGTAGCATGAAAATGGCCTATTTAAGACTTATATCAGGTTAGGTATAATGTGAATGTGCGTGTATGATGAATAATATGTAACACGTAAATGGCCCAGCTGAATGAAATTAAGTTTTGATGTGAAAGTAGTTGTGTTGCCGATTGGTAGCGATTATGCATTAATTATCTTTGTATTATCGACCATAATGTACGTGTGTATATATGTATAGAGGTTTCTTGTGTGAATCATTATAGCAAAAACAAATTATTTATATATAGCTTCGAATTGTCCACCAGCCGAGACCATCGGGTGTAGACCGTAGAACGTTGACAGCCTTGCTCGCATGCAGAAAAAAAGTAATGGAACAAATCCGTCATATTTTCGTCTGTTATGTGTTACAGCTTAGTGCATCAGCACCAGTCAAGGCCAAATTGACATAACATGCGTGTTACAATGAGCTGTTGTTATCGTTAAAGTTTAACCAGAGATAGTTTCTGGTTTAACCAGGGGGGGGGGGGGTCGGAAAACAATTTCAGGCACGTATGGCATTTTTTCCCTTTCGATCATTTTTTGTACCCACCCACCCCCACCGCCAAATTTTTTTCCGTTTTCGGCAGTTTTTTCCGTCCATTTTTTTACACCCACCCCCCCTTTTAACACTAAAACAGAGATTTGCGGGGGGAAATTCACTGTAAACAGCTGTATATGAATTTATGTGCATACTATTTATCATGGATGTTAACATGGACATGTAAATAGGAATGAGTCATTTTGCAAGTCATTCGGCCAAAAAAACATGGCTGCCAGCGGCCATCTTGGATTTCAAAATTTGCAACAAAATACAACACGATAACTGCCTGCAGTCAGTTTACAGTTAGAATTACATTATTTATCTCATTCAAAGTGGGTTTGAAGCCCAACTCATTGCCAAAACACTAAAAAACAAGCAGGAAATATTTTTTTTAGTTGCGGAAAAAATTGCTTGTTGGTGGCTTTGCCCACCCCGGCATACGTGCCGGAATTTTTTTTTTCACCCCCCCCCCCTGGTTTAACTGTATATGTTTAATGAACAATTCCCTCCCAGAGCTGTGTATATGCAATATACGCATACAGGGATATATATATTTGCTAAGACATATTGCTTAAGTTCATATAAATGTTGACCATAGCCGTGTGTATATACACATACTTATGCAATATCGTAATGTGTATCTTTATACTATTATATTGTGTATCTTTATACTATCATATTGCTTATAGCAACCACCAGCGCGCCGCAGTCGCACGTGGTTTTTAACCTTGGGCGCAGGTGAATGACGTCATATATTTTTGTCTATATCCATCAGTGATTGTTCAAAGATCGCGGGTATGGATTTTGGAGAAATTTTCACGTGACTTCCGGTTAGTGCGGCGATTACCAAAGCGCGGAATCGGGAATGGACCATCGCGATGAAAATTAAATTAGCTACTTAACAACTTACGAAGAATTCCCATATGATTGCACATAATTCTGAAATACCTTTATGCATTTGGATCTTTACGGTGTACCGTGCAAAGTTTATAGTACGGAATATAAAGTTATGTACACTTCGTTTGATGCTATCGAAGTATACATCAAAAGAAATGAATTTGCATGGCCAAAAAGACACATTGAAATATATTGTGATTGAGAGCTGTGGGCATCGCCCTATAAGATTGGAAAATTTCCCAACTAATATGCCCTATTTAGTCCAAACATGCATTGATAGAAAGTAGTAAATTATGCGATGGTGATATAAAACAACAAATGTTACACCAATTAGGAAAATGAAATATGCGAACAGTTTTATTTAGGTTTCCAACTGTAGATTTTTGTTTATACCAAAGTTGGGGCAGGGTGAGACACCTTCATAAAGACGCCCCTGATTTACCAAAGTGGGGCGGGGTGAGACAACCTCATATAAACGCCCCTGATTACCAAAGTGGGGGCGGGGTGAGACAACGTCATAAAGACGCCCCTGATTTACCAAAGTGGGGTCAGGGTGAGACAACCTCATAAAGACGCCCCTGATTTACCAAAGTGGGGGGCGGGGATGAGACAACCTCATAGAGACGCCCCTGATTACCACAGTGGGGCGGGGTGAGACAACCTCATAAAGACGCCCCTGATTTACCAAAGTGGGGTCAGGGTGCGACAACCTCATAAAGGCGCCCCTGATTTACCAAAGTGGGGGTGGGGTGAGACACCACCATAAAGACGATCCTGATTTACCAATGTGGGGGCGGGGGTGAGACAAACTCATAAAGGCGCCCCTGATTTACCAAAGTGGGGGTGGGGTGAGACACCACCATAAAGACGACCCTGATTTACCAATGTGGGGGCGGATTGAGACAACCTCATAGAGAGACCCTGATTTCAAGACAATGACTAAACATAATATTACAGGCTGCAGACATACGCGTAGTGTGTTTATCCGTTCCCGGTTCCGGGTAGCGATTACGTAAACGCTCTATACGGGAAACATGTGCTTCACACTGTTTACTAACACTGTTGCATCATCTCGCAATCCAATCGATAGTCGCGCCGGTCGCGCACTTAAATGATGTCGCTTCATTTAATGTCAATAAAATACGCCATGCCTGAATTTAGAGACGGGTGCAGTAGACATAGAAACATGCCTGTAATACCTTTTCTTTACCAATTGGATTATTCCAATAGTTATGATAGTATATTGGAATTCTCTTTTATTCATATCGGTGGGGGGTTCAGGAAATATGAGGAGCAGACGACAGGCAGACAAACAGATACTTTAACTGTAGAATGTTTCCTGTTCATTCGTAGGATATGTTCAGATATCCCTAACTTCGATGGATTTCATTTCTAACTCCTTTCCCACCAAGTCTTTTAGAATTTGTTTTGAGTGGCACTTAAACTTTACTCACTGTTGGAAACATCATCAAACACCAATTCGCAGTGGCTAAATGTACAACAAATATACAAGTCTGTGAAAGCATCGCCACTGGGAAGAACAAGGAGAAATAGTTATAACTTATATTTGTTTTTGATAGTTCTCTAATAACGAAATTTCGCGTATGAAAACCATGTTATGTAAACGAAACTGTCACATGTCGTAAGTTCAAATATTTTAGACTGAATTTGATTTTCAAAATATTTTTCGATGCTTTAACCTTTTACCGTCAACTTTTGAATAAACTTTGGTATCTTATTGGAACAATAATGTTTACATAAAAGTTGTTTTTACATGCGAAACCTCATTATTGGGGAGTGATTAATAAATGATAATAAGAACAGAGTATATCTAGTTTTACATGTACTTGTTAATGACTGACAGTTGTTTTACAAACTTTTATAAAATTCAAGTTGTTACGATGAACCCATTTTTAAGACATTCAGTTCCTTTAAATCTCCCAAATGCTGAGAATTCTGTCCAGGATTGGGCAGGGAAACGCCCCAATTTAATGCCCCAAATTCCATAACTCCCATCAACCACGTGTCTGGGCATCAATATTTATAGTAATGCCCTAAATAATCGACTTCTTAACCACAGCAGAATTATGGGTAATTTTTCAGGCTTTAGTCGGAAGTATGGCTTGTTGAAATTCATCTGAAAGCTCTCGCCGAGGGCTTTCCGATGAATGGCAACAATCCATATTTCCGACTAAATCCTGAAAAATTACCTATAATTCTGCTGTGGTTGAGGATTCGGTTATTTAGAGCAGTACTGTACATTAAAACGCTAACATCCTTGCTGTACAGCATACATGAGTAGCAGCCAAGTTAAAATCCTCGTAATCTTCCAGAGGATATTACTCACGTTGATAGTAAAATAAAAGCATGATTGAGTTTTCATATGTACCCAGTTGCATTGCATCATATCTACCCACTTCAGAGCTGCAAACCCGTTATCTCTAATTACCACGCTGCTGCATTAATTGGCCAGCTCTGCACCAGGCTTTTAGTACGGAATGACGAAATCACACCTAACAAATTAAAGGCCCACATAAAATTCGTGTGCAGATAAGCTTCAATGTGACCATTTACACGTGGCTGTTGCATCACGTTATTTCAGAAGTGACTTGCAGATCGATTTGTTTTATTGGATTTTGACTGGCGGAGTAATTAAACAAAGTGTGTGAGTCCCGAAGGAACAACTTTTCAATACTACCAAAACAAATATAAGTATCATATTGTTCAAATTCCAACGCAGTTTCTCAATAACAACACGCAGTGAGCGCGTTTATACACGATCTGCTTGAAGCAAGCCTTGAAATAGCGTGCCTGTCATTTGCAGAATGAGGTCCACAGAGGGTGAATTTAGTGATGCTACCCCGCATAGCGGGCTAGCATCACCAAATTCACCCTCTGGGGACCTCATTCTGCAAATGACAGACACGCTATTTCAAGGCTTGGCTTGAAGTGACGTCGGTGTTTCAGATGTTCATAAACATAACTGAAGTGTTGAGTTCAGTTATGGGTTTATGCACATCGGAAACGTCCCTGTAAACCGTATATCTGATTCATACGGACGCTAAATGTGTGAATGTAAAGGGTGTGTGATTATATTATGGAAAACGAAAATATCCTAAATACATGTATAAGCAGTTAGAAAAAAGGAGACCCCTTTTTGAGATGTAGAAACATGACAATTTCCGTTCTCTCTATGGTTATCCACCATAATATAAGTCAAATTCTTCTATAGGGTGTGTGGGCTTGTGGGAGGTTTGGGTAACGCTCTTTAAAACACTTCAAATATCTCCGTTATTTAGTTAATAAAAATAATTTCTTATTTTATAATTCGCACTATTTCGTCGTTTCGATGCATTTTTTATTCCGCTATTTCGCTGTATTTTCCTATTTCGCTTTTTCGTTGTATTTCATATTTCGATAATTCGCTATATTTGACATATTAGCCGGCCTAATGTTAGCGTTTTGGTGTATTACAGTCTGTATAGCATGCCAGGGCGGACGTCGCGGCATGCCAGAACCTCTGTATTACAGATGCCTTTTCCTTCACAGATTTCTTATATTATAGTGTAACATAGGGTTGTACAGGTGGGCTATCTAAAGAGGCATACTGCATCATGAGTTTTCTTTATGCTGATTAAGTTTGAGTTCCAAAACATGTCATGTTTAGGTACATGCATTGAATCATGAAAATGTCCATTCTTTATGTGGTTGTATGAGGTAGCAATACTACTTTAATGACTTTTCGCAATGCTGGTGGATATTGAGTGCAAAAAAAGATAATTTTTGGGGGTATAGAAGCATGGCCATTCAATTCTTGATGTGGTTGCACGAGGAAGCAATACAATTATACTGATGTAATGATTTCTCGCTATACTGACTGATTTGGAATGTTTTTTTTCTGCTGATATAATTATAGCAACCGATGGTCAAGTGGGCCCGCTAATGTGCTATGAAGCTGGTGGGTCATGCTTAATTGCGATGATGGTGTATAGGACAATATATATGTTTTTGAATGTTTGATACACTTTTACACATGATGGATTTGTTCTTGATATATTAGAAAAAAATAATCGGTAATTTTCTTAAAGACATATTATGTACTTATTTGGGTGTGTGAAACTAATAAATTAGTATTCAGGCGATATGCCAACTGGAGGAATATAGCATTCTAGTAACTTCACAGAAAATTTCAAACAAATCGACCTTACCACTCCAAAGAAACCATCATCTGAACTATGCGCAATTGTAAATATTTACTTCTAGATTCGGGACGCAACTATCTGCGAGAAGATAACGAAAACTTCTTCGCCATCGAGAGTCAATGCGTTTAATTAATATATAAGAATGACGGTGCCTGTTGTCAATTTGGATATAATATTTCTAATAATTACTACTTTGAGCAAGATTATTCTCCATTTCTATGCGACCACCCTACCGGTGTGTTTCACATCACTTTAACAGCATCAGTTTGCCCTAACAGCATCTTATCAATTCATCAGGACCCACCTGCATCATATCACATTAGCAGGACCACTTGACCAGCTCTATATAAATAAGAAATGAATGGTAGTGGGTGTGTGTATATGTTATTGGGAGATACGGCGCTTTGGTCACTTGGGACACATTTGGTACGCAATGAGCGCTAATAACCATATATAGCGCCGTATAACCATATATAGCGCCGTATAACCATATATAGCGCCGTATAACCATATATAGCGCCGTATAACCATATATAGCGCCGTATCCCAAAATAACACATTCCCGCGCTACACTCATGTCTTAAGGTTACGCAAATGTATACCTCCATGATTATATAAAGTGATGTCTATAAAATATGTGACCCGCCATATCAAATCCAGTCGGAAGTCGGGATTTTTTTTACCCTGTGCCAATGCATTATCTTATATATGCGAGTCGACCATAGGTCGCCTCGCATATATATAAGAGAATGCATTGGCCTAACAATTTTTTACAATTTTAATAATTTGTTCTTGTGTTCTTTAACAATTTTATAATTTCACCCATACAGAGCCCCAGACAAACATGAGCAGACGACACTCTTCTATATGCTTCTATATATGTGTGGGGTTCTCTGCAGGGTATATAATGGATGTTTTTTATTTTATGTCCTAAAAATTGTAAGAAACGTTTATTTAAAAAAATTGTTAGGCCAATGCATTCTCTTATATACGCGAGGCGACCTATGGTCGACTCGCATATATAAGAGAATGCATAGGCACAGGGTAAAAAAATCCCGACTGGATTTGATATGGCGGGTCACATACTTTCAACTACACGACACACTTACGGGACACTTTTCTGCTGACAGATTATCATCAAGTTGAGATCAACAAACCAAAACAATATAATATACACATAAAGATGCATTACATCAGATTACGTTCTAAGATTTATTAGGGGACCACATTTTTAACACTTGTATACAGTAATGCTCTAAATAATCGACTCCTTAACCAGAGCAGAATTATCGGTAACTTTTCAGGATTTAGTCGGAAATATGGCTTGTTGCCATTCATCGGAAAGCTGTGGTTAAGGAGTCGATTATTTAGGACATTACTGTAACTTTGCACGTGGCTTCCGAGTGATATATTCTCATGAAATTGTTTTTGTTTGGTTGTTAAACCGGTTGCGCAAAATGACGATTCCAAGACACGAAGTTATCATAGTACTCGAATGATAGGTGCGTAGCGACAGGGCGAGTGGGATTTCCCTCCTCATGAGTCCTGACTCATAGAAGTCCATGCAAAACATTAAAGTGTTTTCATTTTGTCTCACCATATAGTCCGGGAGCTAATATGGGTACCCTTGCACCCCCCCCCCCCGGGACTTAACTTCACCCCACTCATTTTGTTCCTTATTATGTCCTTCAACTTTTAAGCAATGTTAACAAGAAAAAAAAGTGGCCGTGTAGACTCCAGACAAAATGGCGTCCATCATGGCCGCCGTTTTTCAGCCCAGACCCTAAGTCAGTTTATGCAAATTATAGCGGGAAAATCTTGTAAAATGTATACAAATGTATATATTTTCGTGAAGCTGAGACATAATGACACATTTTTTAGCCAAAATTTAAACTCACCATCCAAGATGGCCGCCAAAATGGCCACCGGAAGTTGAAAATATAACATTTTTTCACAAATGTCTTCTAGATCAATTCATGCTGTTTGGAACTGGTTGAGTAATGCAACTTTATTTTGTGTTTTGTATATTAACTGATCATTGGAGCAACGAAATGTGCATTTATTGGGGTCCTAACCCCTTCCGATCCCTCAAAAATTCGATTTTACAGAATGCGGTATAAAATTTCACAAAAAATCACAATTGGGATTCTAGTCATATTTCAACAAGAAATGAACAGAACTTTGTAATGTAAGTGAGGCATATTATTAACTATTAATATTCCAAATCACTGGAACAAAATTCTTACTTTGGCTCAAAATGGCTGCCAATATGGCCGCCAAAATATGGAAAATGGTAAATATTACACCAGCGTGTCCTGCAATCGCTTACAAGTTGCGGGAATGTGTTATTGGCTATCTACCCAATAGTAGAGTTTTACTTCGTAATTCATTGGGATTTAGAATTAACTGGTTAACCCCAAATTCGCGTTCGTAACGCCACAACGAACTGTTGCCCGCCCTGAATGAACTGTTGACCGGTTTGCTATCACGGTCATATTTCGTGACGTCACGAGTTAACTGTTGCCCGACCCGAGCGAACTGTTGAATGGCTCCGAGCGAACTGTTGACTGGCCCGAACGAATAACACTATTAAAGAGTGTGATTAATTAGCAATGACCTGATTATATACAAGTAAATGTATTGGGTAACAAAGAAATTATTTCATGTGTCTTTTGGGAACAGGCAAAATTGTTGTCCCTCGGTATCAGGAATGACCATCGAACTGTTGCCCTCGGCCTTCGGCCTTGGGCAACAGTTCGATAGTCATTCCTGATACCTCGGGACAACAATTTTGACTGTTCCCAAAAGACACATGAAATAATTGCTTAATTGTTAACCTCCTCAATTTAGGAGAGCATATATACAAATGACAAATATATTCAAGTTTAGTTATATAAATATGCATGCAAATGTTATACTAATCACAATATTAATCTTACAGTGTTTACGACATGTCACACGCATGCGGCCAGGTTCTGACATTTTCAAGTTTCAAATGTTAGTGAGATCGTTGATAATCTAGTATAGAATTTAGAAATGGGAAGGCATACATAGAGGTGCCCGAATGCCAGTAGTCATTTTAAAACCTGATTAGCAATATCACATGCGTGTGATCGAGCGAAATAAACTTCCAAATAAAGTATTTACTGGACATCGAAGTTGAGTATAAGAAATTGAGAATGTATTTCGTCATATTACCTCATCGAGTGAAATTAGACAAAGGTTTCAGACATCGAATTCAGAAAGTAGCATGAAAATGGCCTATTTAAGACATATATCAGGTATAATGTGAATGTGCGTGTATGATGAATAATATGTAACACGCAAATGGCCCAGCTGAATGAAATTAAGTTTTGATGTGAAAGTAGTTGTGTTGCCGATTGGTAGCGATTATGCATTAATTATCTGTGTACTATCGACCATAATGTACGTGTGTGTATATATATAGAGGTTTCTTGTGTGAATCATTATCGAATTGTCCATCAGCCGAGACCATCGGGTGTAGACCGTAGAACGTTGACAGCCTTGCTCGCATGCAAAAAAAAAGTAATGGAACAAATCCACCATATTTCCGTCTGTTTATGTGTTACAGCTTAGTGCATCAGCACCAATCGAGGCCAAATTTATATATCATGGGTGTTACCTTGAGCTTTTGTTATCGTTAAACTGTATATGTTTAATGAACAATTCCCTCCCAGAGCTGTGTATATGCAATCTACGCATACAGGGATATACATTTGCTAAGACATGCTGCTTAAGTTCATATAAATGTTGACCATAGCCGCGTGTACACATAAGTATGCGTACCTTTATACTATTGCTTATAACTTATAATAGCAACCACACGAGCGCCAAGTGTGCGTTGGTCCTTATGCCTTAGGCGCAGGTGAATTATGACGTAATATTATTGTTTATTTATGGCGATGAGCCAAATTCTGGGTAGCGGGGTAATGTCGCAAGAGCTATAGGCCTACTCGTCCTTGACCTCAATAAATGGTATACTCGCAGGGCGAGCATCTATAATCTCAAATCGACTCCATTCCACCCGCATGTGCAATTTGACTTATATATCAAGATGTTCCACCCACCCGAAAAAGACCCGTTAATTAGTTGAATATAACGTGACTGCACTTTCTGAGGTGAAGGTCGAGTAGGCCAATAGCTCTTGCGACATTACCCCTCTACCCAAATTCTGGTGGCATGTAGGCTACTTCTTTTGTGTGAAATTGACAAGTGCCTTGCGGTTAGTAACTGTCTGGAGATTGTTAAATTACAGAATCGGAAGTGGACCAACGAGACGAAAATAAAATGGTCAACTTCACAACTTCCGAAGAATTTCCATCTGATTTAGCCATATTAGTTTAATTTAGACCAATTTCGTTAGTTATCGTAATGAAAACCAGAGAAGACGCCATGGCACGGTTCATGACGTCATATACGTCACGTTGGCTTTGCGGGCCAGAGTCGAGACAACATCGCACAATCCATGACAATATTCTTGTCATGTCGTCTCCACCGGGGCCATTGCATGCTGCTATTAGCGTCGAGTCCAACATGACTTCTCACCACAACCTGGACGAGTGAGACTTTGAATTTACACATAGAGTATCTTCGCACCGTCGTTCCAAATCCGTTGATCATATATGTGGAAATTTCCAACCGGGCACCCCCCTAAGAGGTTGGAAATTTTCCAACTGATATGGTCAATTTAGTCCAAAACATTGAGAGAAAGTAGTAAACTATGCGATGGTGCTATAAAGCAACAAATGTTACACTAATTAGGACAATAAAACTATGGGAACAATTTTATTGATGTTTCCAACTGTAGATTGTTTATACCAAAGTGGGGGCAGGGTGAGACACCCTCACAAAGACGACTCTGGTTTACCAAAGTGTGGGCGGGGCGAGACAACCTCATAAAGACGCCCCTGATATTTACCAAAGTGGGGGTAATGTGAGACAACATCATAAAGACGACCCTGATTTACTAAAGTGGGTCAGGGTGAGACAACCTCATAAAGACGACTCTGGTTTACAAAAGTGGGACCTGGTTAAGACAACCTCATAAAGACGACCCTGATTTACAAAAGTGGGGGCGATGTGAGACTACCCCATAAAGACGCCCCTGATATATACCAAAGTGGGGGCAGGGTGAGACAACCTCATAAAGACGCCCCTGATATATACTAAAGTGGGGACAGGGTGAGACAACCTCATAAAGACGACCCTGATTTACAAAAGTGGGGGCGATGTGAGACTACCCCATAAAGACGCCCCTGATATATACCAAAGTGGGGGCAGGGTGAGACAACCTCATAAAGACGCCCCTGATATATACTAAAGTGGGGGCAGGGTGAGACAACCTCATAAAGACGACCATGATTTCAAGACAATGAATAAACATAATATTACAGGCTGCAGACATACGCGTTGTAATTGATTTGTAGTGTGTTTATCCGTTCCCATTTCCGGGTAGCGATTACGTAAACGCTCTATATACGGGAAACACCTGCTTCACACTGTTTACTAACACTGTTGCATCATCTCGCTATCCAATCGATACTCGGGCCGGCCCCGCACTTTAATGATGTCGCTGCATTTACTGTCAATGAAATAATACATGCATGAATTTAGAGGCGGGTACAAAGCTGCCGGTAATATGGTTAACCCTTTCTCTATATGGATTCTACCAATAGTTATGATATTATACATTGGAATGGTCTTTTATTCGTATTGGTGGGGTGTTCAGAAAATATGATCAGCAGAAAATCAGATACTTTAAAGGGATACTGTACTCAAATGTTGTTGTTGGTTTCTATAGTCTCTGAGTCGGAGAATAAGGTAACAATTTTTCCATTATTTGAAAGTCTGTTGAGTACGAAGTAGTGTTACGGGTGGCAAATTTACCGGAATGCAAAAATACAAATTGCCGTCGTCGAGTAATTTTTGTACAGTTTTCAACCAAATGTGTCAAATAAAAGTTATATTATATGCATACTAGTCCCATATACTCATTTAAGTTATTGTATCGTCACTAGTCAGTGAATAACGAAATTCTTAATTTAATTTTCGCCATTTTATGGCTCCAGCCATAAATTAAATTTATATCAAATTATTAACTTTGATTTTAAGATAGCCTATTAACCTGAGCGTTTACAGAATACGTCTTCGACTCAAATTACTTATGTTTCTATATATTATCGATATTAGATCGTTGTTATCACCGGAAATTTATTGAAAATGGCGTACAGTACCCCTTTAACTGTAGACTGATTCCTGTTCATTGATATGATATGTTCAGATATCCCTAACTTCGATGAATTCCATTTCTAACTCCTTCCCCACCAAGTCTTTTAGAATTTGTTTTGAATGGCACTTAAACTTTACTCATGCACTGTTGGAAAAATCAGCAAACACCAATTCGCAGTAGCTAAATGTACAACAAATATACAAGTCCGTGAAAGTATCGACACTGGGAAAAACATGGATAAATAGTTAAAACTTTGTTCTTATATTCATTATTGATAGTTCTCCAATAACGAAATTTTGCGTATGGAAACCATTGTTATGTAAACGAAACTGTTACGTGTTCAATATGATTTTTTAAATATTTTCGATGCTTTAACCTTTTCCAATGGCTGCCGTCAACTTTTGAATAAACTTTGGTATCTTATTGCAACAATAATGTTTACATAACATTGGTTTTTACATGCGAAATCTCATTATTGGGGAGTTATTAATAATGATAATAAGAACAGAGTAAATCTATTTTTAGATGTACTTGTTAATGACAGTTGTTTTACACACTTTAATAAAATTTAAGTTATTCAGTCCCTTTTAATGATAATAAGAACAGAGTAAATCTATTTTTAGATGTACTTGTTAATGACAGTTGTTTTACACACTTTAATAAAATTTAAGTTATTCAGTCCCTTTAAATCTCCCAATGGCTGAGAATTCTATCCAGGATTGGGCATGGGAAACGCCCCAATTTAACGCCCCAAATCCCATAACTCCCATCAACCACGCGTCTGGGCATCAATATTTATTTACAAATGTACAATAAAACGCTAACATCCTTGCTGTACAGCATACATGAGTAGCAGCCAAGTTAAAAATCTTCGTAATCTTCCAGAGGATATTACTCACGTTGATAGTAAAATAAAAGCATGATTGAGTTTTCATATGTACCCAGTTGCATTGCATCATCTCTACCCACTTCAGAGCTGCAAACCCGTTATCTCTAATTACCACGCTGCTGCATTAATTAGCCAGCTCTGCACCAGGCTTTTAGTACGGAATGACGAAATCACACCTAACAAATTAAAGGCCCACATAAAATTCGTGTGCAGATAAGCTTCAATGTGACCATTTACACGTGGCTGTTGCATCACGTTATTTCAGAAGTGACTTTCAGATCGATTTGTTTTATTGGTTTTTGACTGGCGGAGTAATTAAACAAAGTGTGTGAGTCCCGAAGGAACAACTTTTCAATACTACCAAAACAAATATAAGTATCATATTGTTCAAATTCCAACGCAGTTTCTCAATAACGACACGCAGGGAGCGCGTTTATACACGATCTGCTTGAAGCAAGTCTTAAAATAGCGTGCCTGTCATTTAAGTTATTGTATCGTCACTAGTCAGTGAATAACGAAATTCTTAATTTAATTTTCGCCATTTTATGGCTCCAGCCATAAATTAAATTTATATCAAATTATTAACTTTGATTTTAAGATAGCCTATTAACCTGAGCGTTTACAGAATACGTCTTCGACTCAAATTACTTATGTTTCTATATATTATCGATATTAGATCGTTGTTATCACCGGAAATTTATTGAAAATGGCGTACAGTACCCCTTTAACTGTAGACTGATTCCTGTTCATTGATATGATATGTTCAGATATCCCTAACTTCGATGAATTCCATTTCTAACTCCTTCCCCACCAAGTCTTTTAGAATTTGTTTTGAATGGCACTTAAACTTTACTCATGCACTGTTGGAAAAATCAGCAAACACCAATTCGCAGTAGCTAAATGTACAACAAATATACAAGTCCGTGAAAGTATCGACACTGGGAAAAATATGGATAAATAGTTAAAACTTTGTTCTTATATTCATTATTGATAGTTCTCCAATAACGAAATTTTGCGTATGGAAACCATTGTTATGTAAACGAAACTGTTACGTGTTCAATATGATTTTTTAAATATTTTCGATGCTTTAACCTTTTCCAATGGCTGCCGTCAACTTTTGAATAAACTTTGGTATCTTATTGCAACAATAATGTTTACATAACATTGGTTTTTACATGCGAAATCTCATTATTGGGGAGTTATTAATAATGATAATAAGAACAGAGTAAATCTATTTTTAGATGTACTTGTTAATGACAGTTGTTTTACACACTTTAATAAAATTTAAGTTATTCAGTCCCTTTAAATCTCCCAATGGCTGAGAATTCTATCCAGGATTGGGCATGGGAAACGCCCCAATTTAACGCCCCAAATCCCATAACTCCCATCAACCACGCGTCTGGGCATCAATATTTATTTACAAATGTACAATAAAACGCTAACATCCTTGCTGTACAGCATACATGAGTAGCAGCCAAGTTAAAAATCTTCGTAATCTTCCAGAGGATATTACTCACGTTGATAGTAAAATAAAAGCATGATTGAGTTTTCATATGTACCCAGTTGCATTGCATCATCTCTACCCACTTCAGAGCTGCAAACCCGTTATCTCTAATTACCACGCTGCTGCATTAATTAGCCAGCTCTGCACCAGGCTTTTAGTACGGAATGACGAAATCACACCTAACAAATTAAAGGCCCACATAAAATTCGTGTGCAGATAAGCTTCAATGTGACCATTTACACGTGGCTGTTGCATCACGTTATTTCAGAAGTGACTTTCAGATCGATTTGTTTTATTGGTTTTTGACTGGCGGAGTAATTAAACAAAGTGTGTGAGTCCCGAAGGAACAACTTTTCAATACTACCAAAACAAATATAAGTATCATATTGTTCAAATTCCAACGCAGTTTCTCAATAACGACACGCAGGGAGCGCGTTTATACACGATCTGCTTGAAGCAAGTCTTAAAATAGCGTGCCTGTCATTTAAGTTATTGTATCGTCACTAGTCAGTGAATAACGAAATTCTTAATTTAATTTTCGCCATTTTATGGCTCCAGCCATAAATTAAATTTATATCAAATTATTAACTTTGATTTTAAGATAGCCTATTAACCTGAGCGTTTACAGAATACGTCTTCGACTCAAATTACTTATGTTTCTATATATTATCGATATTAGATCGTTGTTATCACCGGAAATTTATTGAAAATGGCGTACAGTACCCCTTTAACTGTAGACTGATTCCTGTTCATTGATATGATATGTTCAGATATCCCTAACTTCGATGAATTCCATTTCTAACTCCTTCCCCACCAAGTCTTTTAGAATTTGTTTTGAATGGCACTTAAACTTTACTCATGCACTGTTGGAAAAATCAGCAAACACCAATTCGCAGTAGCTAAATGTACAACAAATATACAAGTCCGTGAAAGTATCGACACTGAGAAAAACATGGATAAATAGTTAAAACTTTGTTCTTATATTCATTATTGATAGTTCTCCAATAACGAAATTTTGCGTATGGAAACCATTGTTATGTAAACGAAACTGTTACGTGTTCAATATGATTTTTTAAATATTTTCGATGCTTTAACCTTTTCCAATGGCTGCCGTCAACTTTTGAATAAACTTTGGTATCTTATTGCAACAATAATGTTTACATAACATTGGTTTTTACATGCGAAATCTCATTATTGGGGAGTTATTAATAATGATAATAAGAACAGAGTAAATCTATTTTTAGATGTACTTGTTAATGACAGTTGTTTTACACACTTTAATAAAATTTAAGTTATTCAGTCCCTTTAAATCTCCCAATGGCTGAGAATTCTATCCAGGATTGGGCATGGGAAACGCCCCAATTTAACGCCCCAAATCCCATAACTCCCATCAACCACGCGTCTGGGCATCAATATTTATTTACAAATGTACAATAAAACGCTAACATCCTTGCTGTACAGCATACATGAGTAGCAGCCAAGTTAAAAATCTTCGTAATCTTCCAGAGGATATTACTCACGTTGATAGTAAAATAAAAGCATGATTGAGTTTTCATATGTACCCAGTTGCATTGCATCATCTCTACCCACTTCAGAGCTGCAAACCCGTTATCTCTAATTACCACGCTGCTGCATTAATTAGCCAGCTCTGCACCAGGCTTTTAGTACGGAATGACGAAATCACACCTAACAAATTAAAGGCCCACATAAAATTCGTGTGCAGATAAGCTTCAATGTGACCATTTACACGTGGCTGTTGCATCACGTTATTTCAGAAGTGACTTTCAGATCGATTTGTTTTATTGGTTTTTGACTGGCGGAGTAATTAAACAAAGTGTGTGAGTCCCGAAGGAACAACTGTTCAATACTACCAAAACAAATATAAGTATCATATTGTTCAAATTCCAACGCAGTTTCTCAATAACGACACGCAGGGAGCGCGTTTATACACGATCTGCTTGAAGCAAGTCTTAAAATAGCGTGCCTGTCATTTGCAGAATGAGGTCCCCAGAGGGTGAATTTAGTGATGCTACCCCGCATAGCGGGCTAGCATCACCAAATTCACCCTCTGGGGACCTC
This sequence comes from Siphonodentalium dalli, assembly GCA_032622095.1. Classification (NCBI taxonomy): domain Eukaryota; kingdom Metazoa; phylum Mollusca; class Scaphopoda; order Gadilida; family Siphonodentaliidae; genus Siphonodentalium; species Siphonodentalium dalli. The sequence goes on along the minus strand of CP136069.1, from coordinate 17,325,214 downwards.
ATTCTGCAAATGACAGGCACGCTATTTCAAGGCTTGGCTTGAAGTGACGTCGGTGTTTCAGATGTTCATAAACATAACTGAAGTGTTGAGTTCAGTTATGGGTTTATGCACATCGGAAACGTCCCTGTAAACCGTATATCTGATTCATACGGACGCTAAATGTGTGAATGTAAAGGGTGTGTGATTATATTATGGAAAACGAAAATATCCTAAATACATGTATAAGCAGTTAGAAAAAAGGAGACCCCTTTTTATGTGTACCCATACCATAGTATGGTACACATAGTGTCAACGTCCGGATTGACCACTCGTCGTTCGTCCGTCCGTCCGTCCGTCTGTCCGTCCGTCTGTCCGTCCGTCTGTCCGTCCGTCTGTCCGTCCGTAGACACTTTACGTGTAATGCGATAACTCAAACATTTTTTACCTGATCAAAACCAAAATTTGTATATGGGGTTTTCAGCCCAAAATACAGATCGAGTTCGAATATGGGTTTGATCCGACTTTTTTTTACAGAGTTGTGGCCCTTTTTTTTACTTAGAATTCACACATTCTGCCATAACTCAAACATTTTTTATCTAATCGGAACCAAACTTGGTATGTGAGTTTCTCGGCCCAAAATACAGATCGAGTTCGAATATGGGTTTGATGGGTTTTTTACGGAGTTATGGCCCTTTTTCGAATTAGAATTCATTAATTCTGCCATAACTCTAACATTTTTTATCTGATTGGAACCAAATTTGGTGTATGAGTTTCTCAGACCAACATACAGATTGAGTTCGAATATGGGTTTGATCGGATTTTTAATGGAGTTATGGTCCTTTGACATATAATTCACACATACATGTACTTCGATAAATCAACCATTTTTCATCTGATAGGAACCAAATTTGGTATGTGAGTTTCTCAACTCAAAATACAGAACGAGTTTGAATATGGGTTAGATCCAATTTGTTATACCAAAGATATGGCCCTTTTTAAACTAAGAATTATCCAGATTATAACCCAAGTAACTTACAATTAATGAATACCTGCTTCTCTGTGAGCAAGATAAAAGACAATATAGTTTATTGCTTTGAGAGTTATTTATAGCCCTCATATGTTAGCTCTGTATAAGACACAGATAAGTGAATTATTGGATAAATTGATTTAGCTATCTTTTTAACCACAACTTAGCCATGTGAATTTATTTAACTAGACCAATGGAGCTCTCTAAGTCCTTGGATGATGGGACTACATTGGATCAAACAGGGCAGAGATAGGTGATTTAACCCCTTTTACCCATTCCATGTCTTTTAACCTTTTCCATTAAATAAATAATTATATTATTTTGATATCTCACATGGCAATTTGCAACAACATGAATAGAACTGCTTACACTATGATAGTGGTGACAGGCTCTAGAGTTTAGATGTTATATTAACCCTTCTATATTGACTCATACATTCCAATAATTTGTGTTATTACTGGTTATTATGTACATTTGTCATATACTACTTTAGATCATAACAGTATACTCTATAATTCAACATTAACATAATAATGATTCTGATCATAACAATTTATTATCGCCAAGGGATGGGTTAAACATCTGCCGATCGTGATCGGCCTCTCGTTGAGATGTAGAAACATGACAATATCCGTTCTCTCTATGGTTATCCACCATAATATAAGTCAAATTCTTCTATAGGGTGTGTGGGCTTGTGTGAGGTTTGGGTAACGCTCTTTAAAACACTTCAAATATCTCCGTTATTTAGTTAATAAAAATAATTTCTTATTTTATAATTCGCACTATTTCGTCGTTTCGATGCATTTTTTATTCCGCTATTTCGCTGTATTTTCCTATTTCGCTTTTTCGTTGTATTTCATATTTCGATAATTCGCTATATTTGACATATTAGCCGGCCTAATGTTAGCGTTTTGGTGTATTACAGTCTGTATAGCATGCCAGGGCGGACGTCGCGGCATGCCAGAACCTCTGTATTACAGATGCCTTTTCCTTCACAGATTTCTTATATTATAGTGTAACATAGGGTTGTACAGGTGGGCTATCTAAAGAGGCATACTGCATCATGAGTTTTCTTTATGCTGATTAAGTTTGAGTGCCAAAACATGTCATGTTTAGGTACATGCATTGAATCATGAAAATGTCCATTCTTTATATGGTTGTATGAGGTAGCAATACTACTTTAATGACTTTTCGCAATGCTGGTCGATATTGAGTGCAAAAAAGATAATTTTTGGGGGTATAGAAGCATGGCCATTCAATTCTTGATGTGGTTGCACGAGGAAGCAATACAATTATACTGATGTAATGATTTCTCGCTATACTGACTGATTTGGAATGGTTTTTTCTGCTGATATAATTATAGCAACCGATGGTCAAATTAGTCCTGACTCATAGAAGTCCATGCAAAACATTAAAGTGTTTTCATTTTGTCTCACCATAACACTTGGATTAATTATACCTTGTTTGGGCATTGTTCATGTATGATTAATTAGTTGTACTTACAGTAAATAATTAACCCTTCCATGACTATAGCTTCCTTTAATTTTGCGAAAACCCTGTGTCAATGCATTCTCTTATATATGCGAGTCGCCCATAGGCATTCTCTTATACATGCGAGGCTCCCTATGGGAGACTCGCATATTTAAGAGTATGCACTGGCACAGTATCTTCAATGTTGCAACAGCGCAGCTCCCGTCATGAAAGGGTTAATGGTATTTATGTAAATATGTTTAAACGGACTAGGCTTTCCAAATGCTGGCTACGTAAATTGGAAGGAGGTATAAGATATATAGTTTGACAAATAAACGAAATATTGATATACCGGGTTCACATGCTCTGAGGTGCCAAAGGTGTGTGAAAACGAGTGTCGTGTGAACTATACTAACTTAAATCGGGTACATGTATATACCGGTTGTGCCGTTTTAATAACTGCCCGATAAGCGAGATAACGGAGTCGCGGCCGTATTGGATTCATCCAGCTCCGAACCTTGGTTTCAGAGATTCATCCAGCACCGGTTCTGTGGTTTTAAGGATACATGTCAAAGTTCTGGAGTAGCATTTCCATATATGGAACCATGAATAATTCATGACTTCCATATATGGTTTCTACTCAAGAACTTTGACCTGTAGCACTAAAACCACGGAACCGGGCCTGGTGGATCCAATATGGCCGCGAGTTAGTGACAGGGCGTATTAACATAGTATGCGTGTGATCGATGTCTGAATAAAATCAGGACCTTATCATGGGTTGTACTTTCAGAACGTGAACCAGATTTTTTTTTATACTTGCAGTGGTGCTGACGTTCATCAACGCTTGGGATGTCGGATGGGCAGTGAAAGTTCAAGATTTCTGCACCTACGCCAAAATATTAGCTTTAATCCTCATAATCATTACGGGAATCGTACAGATCTTTAGAGGTAAGTACAGGCTCGAGAGTACCCACCGCTAACACGTACACACCGCGTGTCTGATCCCGTGTAGATCCCACCCAGACATTAACTACTTATTTAATTACAACCCCAACATAATTACCAGTGTACGAATTTGTCCATCTGACATTTATTTCGGGGTAATGGAGGTCAGAACTGTCAAACAGTGTACGGTAACATAATAATAGTCGTGTGAACTTCCTGACATGCCATGATTAGTTTGCTGTGTATTATTTATAAAGTGCGTAATTACTGTACACACATTTTGGGTGGCTTGGTTTCGGTTGGTTGTCGAGTTCCATTCAAGTGCATGGGATTCATTTGTGTCATGCGCAGGGCGCATGATGGTTATATAGGCGACCGTGTGACACTAGCATCATACATACATAACACACACTCTACATTCACACAATTATTGGCTCCCGTGTGAATCAGTACATTTCGCGATACGGTTTATGTGAACGTTTCCGATGTTCATAAACCAATAACTGTTGTCGACACTTCAGTTATTGGTTTATGAACATCGGAAACGCCTATACATCACTTCATGCCTATCGTGTGCACGCGCTCGCTGCGTCTTGTTATTTGGAAACTTATTGGAATTTGAACAATATGTTAATGTACTGGTCTACGATTATAAAGAATGACTTGTAGATTGATTGGGGTCATTGGTTTTGACCGATTTATTTACTCGGCCGGTCAAAATGCAAGACCCCAATCGATCTGCAAGTCATCTCTTAAATGTACTAAACATACCTAAATATAAGACAAGGTTCTTTTCTCGTGAACTGGAGAATATTCATAACTAAATTTATGTGCCCAAAACTTGAACAAATAGCCCCGATATGCGAAAAATAAAGAATAACAAGAGAAATAGAGAATACCTACATTGTTTGTTTGAATACGGAAATAGCTCATGAGATTGAGATGTTTCAGGTATTCAAACAACATATTGTACCTATTCTTTTTATTATTAATGCCCAATGTTTCTAACCCATGCGGCATTTTCAATATTAATAGTACAACAAATTGAACAATACTCTGAAATAAACAACTGGTTGACCCTACAGTGAAATAATGAAATCGTATTTCCAGGTCAGGCACATCCTAAATTCCACTATTATAGTGGTATATGACCATAACATATTCATGTTTCCGTCATTTGCGTCGGGAATAAAACACGGCGTACACCAGTCAGTACACAGCCAAATTAACAATATCGCAGCGAATGAACAGTCTTCCGACAAAATTCGTTATGCAATCTTTTGCGCCGGTTTTTAGCTCACCTGAGACGAAGTCTCCGGTGGAGCTATAGTCATCACTCGTCGTCCGTCCGTGTGTCCGTCCGTCTGTCCGTCCGTCTGTCTGTCCGTCCGTCCGTCAACTTTTTTTTTAAACATCTTCTCCTCTGAAACCATCATACTGAATTGGTTCATATTTGGTGTGGATGTTCCCTAGGTGACTCTCATTCAGATTTGTTCAAATGAGGTCACTGGGTAAAATAGTTGCGAAACCAGGGCCATAACTCTATTCATCCATAGTAATTCTTACAACAACTTATTGTCCATAACCATTGTGCCGATTTAGCTAATATTTGGTATGGAGGGTCCTTGGGTGACTGGTGTTCAGATTTGTTCAAATGAGGTCACCCAGTCAATTAGTTAAGAAACCAGGGCCATAACTCATAGTAATTCTTACAATGACTTCTTCTAAAAAAATATTGGGCCGATTTAGCTTATATTTGGTACTGAGGGACCTTGGGTGACTGGGAATCAGATTTGTTCAAATTGGGTCACTGGATCAAATAGGGGCAGAGCCAGGGACATTTCTAAAAACAAAAAATAAAATTTTTGCATTTTGACCTTTAATTTTTGTTTAGGACACATCAGTCTCATATTTCTTACCTAGATTTTTCTTAGCATGTGCTTCATCTGTATGGATTTTGGTATTGTTTATTTAACCCCTTCCACTCTTGTTTTGATATAGAATTCATCCAAGACAGGATTACTCGAACATTTTTTATCTGATCAACACCAAATTTGGTATATTAATTTTTGACACTTATATACAGATCAAGTTAAAATATGGGTTTGATCCGATATATTTTAACAGAGTTATGGCCATAATTCCCCAAAAAATAATATAAAATTCAGGAACTCCTTGATCAATTTATGTATCTATAGGCAGAGTCCACAGGGAGTGTATTCATGTCATTCATAATTTAAATGAGATTAATGGTGTTATCAATGAAGCACCCTTGTTGTTTACATTATCACTCAGTGGTCATTAAAATCAGATTAATTTCATTTTCTCCAAGAGTGTCTGGCATTTGTAGAATGAGGTTCCCAGAGGGTGAATTCAATTCATGTTGCTCCACACAGCAGGCTACTAGTAGCATAACCAAATACACCCTCTGAGAACCTTATTCTGCTTAGGCCTCATCTTCTGGGAAGTATCTAGAGTATCAAGATCTCATTCTGCTTAGGCCTCATCTTCTGGGAAGTATCTATAGTATCAAATTTACATTGTTGTTAGTTAAATTTCCCTTCTAGGAAGTTTCTGTATCCCTTAATTTGCAGAAGATAAAATTCATGATTGAGGTGCCCAATGGGTGAATATCACCAATTTCAACTGGGGATCTTCAATCTTATTCTAGGTCTTCCATAGCAGTTGAGGGCCTTATCAGAATGAGGTCCCCAGAGGGTGAATTTAGTGATACTAGCCCGCTGTGCAGGATAGCGTCACTAAATTCACCCTCTGGGGACCTCATTCTGCAAATAACAGACAGACTATCTCAAGGCTTGATTGTATAATACAGTGTGTTGCTTGAGGCCAGACATGCACAATGTAGGAACAGACATGCTTTTAGTGATGCTATCCCACATAGCGGGCTAGCATCACCAAAATCACCATTTGGAGACCTCATTCTGCTTAGGCCTCATCTTCTGGGAAGTATCTATAGTATCAAATTTACATTGTTGTTAGTTAAATTTCCCTTCTAGGAAGTTTCTATATCCCCTAATTTGCAGAAGATAAAATTCATAATTGAGGGGCCCAATGGGTGAACATCACCAACTTCAACTGGGGAAATTAAATTTTATTCTAGGTCTTCCATAGCAGTTGAGGGCCTTATCAGAATGAGGTCCCCAGAGGGTGAATTTAGCGTCACTAAATTCACCCTCTGGAGACCTCATTCTGCAAATGACAGACACACTATCACACTATTTCAAGGCTTGTTGTATAATACATTGTGTTGCTTGAGGCCAGGCATGCACAATGTAGGAACAGACACGCTTTTTCTGATGCTATCCCGCACAGCAGGCTAGCATCACCAAATTCACCCTCTGGCGACCTCATTCTGCTTAGGCCTCATCTTCTGGGAAGTATCTATAGTATCAAATTTACATTGTTGTTAGTTAAATTTCCCTTCTAGGAAGTTTCTATATCCCCTAATTTGCAGAAGATAAAATTCATAAATGAGGTGCCCAATGGGTGAATATCACCAACTTCAACGGGGGAACTTAATTTTTATCCTTCTCAGATTTGTGAAAATGGGATCACAAAGTCAAATAAGGGCAGAGCAAGAGACTTAACTATTTCACTACATAGTAATTCTTAAAATATGTTTGCAAGAACTAGTTGGCTTATATAGAATGGAATGTTCTTCCTTGACTGCAATTCAGATTTTTTTAATGGGGTCACCTGGTCAAATAGGGGCCAAGCGAAGGACAGTTTCCCTCTTAATATGCTTCCTTCACAAGGACCATCAGGTCTATTTGACTGATATTTATGATATGTATGAAGGGTTCTTTGGTGTCTGGGATTCAAATTTATTCAGATGGAGTCACCAGGTTAAATAGGGTGGGACCAGGGACATAACTATATGTCTCTATAGTAATTCTTAAAATGTCTTCTCAAGAGAGTTTGGACTATTTAGCTTACATATAGTATGGAGGAATCAGGAGGATCCTTTAGTGACTGAGATTCAGATTTGTTAAAATGAGGTCAACCTGTCAAGAAATGGCAGGCTATGGGAGTTAACACTTTTGTGTCTAATAAAATCTAATAAAATCTAATAAAACTTGGAACCACCTGACTGATTGGTCTGACATACATGTATTGTGTTTTGGGTCCATGGATAATTGGGCTTCAAACATGTTTAAATGGTTTTAGAAAAAGGCGCTTGTGAGATTGGAAATTTCCAACAATTGAGAAAGTTTGAGGTGTCGGTTGTGAAATTCCAACCTAAGACTTGGGAGTCTGGATCCCGGTCGGGAGGGGACTTGTTGAGCTGGAGGAGGGGGTGATCAGTAGTGTACAGTTGGCAATTTCAAGGTGGATTTTTACCAAGCTACATACTTGAAGTCTCTCTAGCCACATATCCTGTGTAAATCTACTTCTTTTAAAGTGATTATGAAAAGTGCTGACTGTTTTGGTCTCCAGAGTCCCAGTCTTATCAGTCTTTGCAGTCTGGTGGGCGACCCCACAGTCATTGACGGTCTTGTTTTATTCAATAATCGATCCTGAACAAAACATATACATGTATGTTACCGAATTATAGTGCGACGCTGGGGTTTTTTTTATAATTTGTGTGAAATATGATTTTTGATTATCCCTCTTTTATCAAATTCACAAAAAGGTAATGGTAATGTACCACTATAACTGTGTAATACCACTGTAATACCGTGACTGTAATAGCGTAATTCAAGATGTGTCTGACCAAACTCCATACAGCGCCATCTACGTTATCACTGCGATATAGCACTGCCACGAGGATGGTACTTTGCAGACGATAAATCTATTTTTACATATCGTCGCGGAACAATATTTAGTCACCTATTATCTTGTTTTGACCACCATTTTTTTTTTTTTAAGTTTGCAATAATGGTAATTATTTCGGTATTGATAAGAACAATATGAACTGAGCCAGACATAGACAATTTTAATCCTAAAACATAAGAAATAAAAACACGTAAGAAATCCTTACCAATTAATGTCCTTATGGCAGTGGTATCTCAGCGGAGCGATGGGAGATAACTCTGCCTGGAGTTTTGTGTCTGACCTGATTTTACTGTGGATTCTAAGAGATACATTCGACGATCTACGTTTCAGTAATTTTCCCACTATTTTATAGATAAGCATATAATAACTGAATTTCCATGATTAAGAGTTCATTTTAAAGGCCCCCAGATTACATATAGAATATACGCATAGTGTTTCTGAATAACAAATTTAATCCACGAGTGGGATTGGCGATTTACACCACGAGCTTCAGCGAGTGGTGTAAATCGCCAATCCCACGAGTGGATTAAATTTGTTTTTCAGAAACACTATGCGTATATTTTGTTTATGCCACGATCTTTACAATGCGATGGATAAACACTTTTCCGTTCAAATTGTATGGAGAAAGATTAATCCACTCTGCGAAGTTTATGCCACGATCTTTACAATGCGATGGATAAACACTTTTCCGTTCAAATTGTATGGAGAAAGTTTAATCCACTCTGCGAAGTTTAATCAACAGTAGGCACGTTTAATCAACAGGTGTTGATTAAATGTAAAATTTAAACAGATGGCTTTATTTATATAGTAAGATAGGCGATCGTGGTATAAATTATACAACATATATGCCATATTATATTCCATTTGAAAGAGGAAGCTCCAAAACATTGTATTATCAACTTATCCGGTGTAATAAACTGTGGTGATGTTGTTTTTGTTGAGTTGCCAACGCGTTTTGTCATCTAGATTGCAGTAAAAAGCAGTATTATTTTCAATGCAGGGGGGATAACTCTATATATGTAAGATAGATATCTTTCCCCTTCCATTGAAAAAGTTTGAATTCTGTTGCATTCTGGGAGCCAAGGGGGGAAGTCATTCTATGATTTCAGCAGTTTTTTATTTCTCTGTGGCCATCTTCTGAGACACAGATGTTTCAAATAGTGATGAATTATAGTATTTAATCATATTTTATGGCATAGATTGTTACTAAAACCGTATATCAAGTCACTATAAAAAATAATCGGAGACTCGAAAATTAAGTGGGCCTTTAATACCTGCATGTCAAATGTATGGTAGGCTGGGAATCATGTCGTATATACTCAGTAATGTTCATTGTCCAGATGAGAGACAGGGTTATCAAGATAAAAAATATATATATAATTCAGCGTTATCGTTGTATCATGTCGTTCGTATATGGTTGTAAAATACATCATCCGCTTATATATCGGCTGTTCAATATAGGGCCAAAGCAAAAAACGTTTTATTTAAACCTTTCAGTTGTAACCGATATAATAGCATAGTTACGGTCCCATGGACTATGGTAGATCCATGTGTATTGAAACTGAGGCCAAGCGTAGGATAAAACCATGTTGTCCCTTGAATTCATTTATTCTGAAGTAAGACCTCTACCAACATTGAGCTTAATAACCAACTTTTTTTTGCTTTTGGATCTAACAGGTAACTATATAATAGCCTTCTAGAGAAAATTAAAAAAAAAATCGAGGCAGGCAAGAAAATCTCAACCAGGCAGGGTATCGAACAAAGAGGTTTTTTTTTTGGCCTAGTCAATCGGCCAGCTATTCGTCAAATGGGCTTCCTTGGACCGTTAGAAGTGAGGGCATATGCACCATACAGTCGGTGGACGCCCTTGTAAATCATCATGTCTTTTGTCGCGAGTTTTTATTAGACATCTTAATGACCAGTCTGAGTAAACTCATACCTAAATATTCATTACAATATTTCAAATATAGAGTCGACGTTCACACAGACTGCTTAATGACATGCACCTGTTACCTGTACCCCATTACTTGATATCAATGATATCACTGTGTAGAAATGTTAACTATCTGCTGCATTTTTACAGTTTGCATGGGTGGCGCCATGATTTATCCGATATATACAGGGGTTATACGATCCCCGACAGGTGGGGGGGCTATATATAGGATCCCGCGCGGAAGCTACATGGCTGACTATTGCAGGTTTCCCCGACAGGGGGGGGTGTAACCCACCACGACATGGGGGCTTTAGCCCCCATTGACCCCATCTAGAGCCACCCCTGATATTTTTGCATTTGTTGTACGCTCATGTGACTCAACAGAATCCAGCATGCGGGGCAAACACCATACATGTATAATGTATGGATGGTCACGTAGAATTTACAACCTTAAATATAAACCAAATATGTCAACTCTGATGGATAGGGATGTTTAGATAAAGAACATATAAAGTATAGCTTCAACTTCGTTGCCAGCTACCAACGATCATGCATATGATGCATGTGACCGTCAATCATGTTCGACCACGGATCGATATGATCAATCTGTATCGATATGCGAGAACATCTAGTGATCACACGCACCATTAGTCGAATTTTCCTCATTTGACGTAAACCAGCCAATTAAACCGGTTGGTTAATGTTGTTTGTACGTCGAAGTCCCGTGTATATATCTTTCTATAACATACTTTACTCTCAAATACAGTAGTGGGATTTTTCGTCAAACTTAATCGTATCAGCAAGAGTGACACATTATGGCCATAATGATATATTATAATCTAACTTAATGTTGAATTGTGCACATAATATGCCACGTAATTAGGAGTAACCTTAGTTTGTTTACATATACTTACAATGTCACTTCGCGAGGTCAAGTTTATGAGTTCGTATTCTTGTAAACATTCTGATCAAATATTTTTAACATCACATTACTACTTTCAGTTGACAACTCTTGCGGAATTCAAAACAAATATAATGTATGATAAACCGGTTTACTGTCACAATTGTGACATTTTATTACGTTTATTTGGGAATTTCGGTGAGCGGTCAACACCAATAAACCCCGATATAGAAATATATGTACGCGGGACTTCGATGTAAAACAGCATTATCCCAACCGATTTCAATAGCTGGTTTACATCGAAGCTAGGACACATTGACTGACTCAATGGTAAACTTGGAATTCATGGCAATCTTCTGCGAATTTTTTGTAACATGCACAATGACTGTACAAGCCGTGTGATTCACAACAATTACGTGTCTGGTGCTTTCCCTGTATCACAAGGAACTCGCCAGGGGGCAGTGACATCGCCGTTTCTTTATCTTGCATACATCAATGAATTGCTGGAAGAACTCTCGAACTGATCGAGGGTGTTGTTCTACAAGAGATGTCTTGCGCGGCCCCTACGACAGCCGATGATATATCACTTATATCACTCAGCAAACGAGGATTAGACGTCATGTTAGACACCTGCTACCGATACAGTGTAAAATGGCGTTTTACGTTCTCAAGCAGTAAGAGCAGGGTTGTCGTTTTTAACGAGTCTCGCGTCCAGCACAACTCCTCTAACAGAGTATGGAACCTTGGTTCGAACGCCTTGGCAGACGACACCGAGTACACACACCTAGGCATTATGCAAGGGAAATTCTCGGCGTCATCACACCGCGCTGAACTGATGGCTGAAAAATTACGCAAGACTTACTTCGGTTTTGCTGGACCAGTTCTCCTTGTGTTCTGGCAAAACTTTTTAAAACTGTTGCACTTCCAAAGCCACTTTTTGGATCTGAACTGATGCCGCTAGACAATGTTGGTGCCATCAATCGTTCAGAAAAATCTCTGAGAACGTGTGTCAAGCACATACAAGGACTACCCACTCGCACACGGACTAATGTACCCTTGGGCTTGGTTGGCGTAATGCCTAATCAGAAGGAAATTCATGCCAGAAAGTTAAAATTTCTCGGAAATCTCATCCACCTTCCACGCAAACATCAGACTGCACTGAAAATATTCTTGGTGAAAGTGTACCAACATATTCTTTATGGCCGTGTTGTCACAGGATTCGCTAATGAAATTCTTGCGATTCTTGAAAAGTACCAACTGTTACATTTCCTCACAGACTTTCTGGACACAGGTATATTCCCTGGCATAAGCCAATGGAAACTCGTCGTGAACACCACAATTCGTGAAAGTTATAGGCGAGAATGGTCTCTATCTATCGACAGCGAGCAGTGCCTTCAATTCTTCTCTAAATGTCACTGCGATCCTCTCAATATCTGGAACCTCTGGTACCTGCTTGGTGCTAACCGCCATCGATTTGCTGAACTCAGACATATGGCCCTGCTAATGAATAAAACTACATATCCCAATAATATTCTGTGCAAAATGTGTGGGACCCTATACAACAATGAGATGATTCACGCATTCAACTGTTCTTCGTTTGTTGTGACCAGCATGCACAACCATCTTTGGGATGTGATATTTGATCGGCATGGCGTAAACACATTCATATCAGTTTATTCACTGCCCATAGAAAATCTCTTGTCGTTCGCTCTTGGGAGCACCACACACCCAGTATATCACAGCTCTTCATGCGATGGAAATGTACATTGCCTGTTAATAGACATTGCCAGTTATTTACTAAATGTGTGCTCTCTATTCAGAGATGGAACTCTGCCACTCTCCTAGAAGCAACATTCATATGTTTATTCGTCTGATTCTTGGGACTGACAATTCTAACCTATCGTTAACATTTTAGCTTCAGTCGTGCCAAACACTACTGTATAGTAGACGCATATTATGTTGAACATAATGTATAAAATTAATGTACCCATGTAAATTAACCTGCTCTTCAATCTGGAGGAATAAAGAATATTAAATTTGTATAATACATAGGTATCGAAAGTCCGAGTAAGCGCAACTTAATATGTTCGGCAGTGGCGTTTTAACTTTGAGTAAAAAGCGTGCCATTTTCTGGAAGGTGTGCATGCCCTTTGCATTTTTTGCGGTGCTCATTGTGACAAAAACTCTTGGAGCAAGAAATATTAGACCACCCTGAACAAAACCGAATACCTGTACAGATGGGCGATAAACCGAATACCTGTACAGATGGGTGATAAACCGTCAACATAGGAGACCAAATGTGCCAATCCGTTGCCTAATTGAGCCTCGTTGTATCTTGGCATCAACCTAATTCGACTTGATTACCAACATTGATGTTTCGTACAACACAAGGTCCATCAAAGAAGAAAACAAATATAGTATGTCTCTCGCACTGTACATAATGTTCCTTCAGACGCAGTAGCGTTATTGTGTGTCTTTAGGTCAATAGAGACGATGTCGTAATTAGAATGGTCGTGTCAATATTGCTATTTAATGCCAGAGTATTGGCTGATGTGCATACACACTCAAACATACTGCGCCACATCGGTATGCTCAAATCAGTTGCAATGCATGATGAAGCAGGATGTTTTTTCTTACTATTTCCATACTGCGATGTCATAGAATAAGATGCATGCAACGAGGTTAACTTGTAAATCTTACATCGCGTTGTCTTAAAGGCATATTGTACGTTGTTACTAGTGTTAAAATGACACACTCCACATACCCAAGACTATACATCAGTTACGGACGTGTTAGTGGTTTAGGGTTGACCATCACTTCTTGTGAATCACACACATTCGTTAAAGGCCCAAATAATTTTCGAACCCCCAGATAATTTTATATAAAATATATTCCATATTATATACCATTTGAAAGAGGAAGCTCCAAAACATTGTATTGTCAACTTATTCGGTGTAATAAACTGCGAACATGTTGTTTTTGTTGAGATACTGACTTGTGTTCTGGGCTCAAGTTTCATTATTTGCAATGGAAGGGGAATAACACTATATCTTAAGGCATACAGTTATTCCCCTTCCATTGAAAATACATTTTTAGTTTGATTTATGTTGCATTCTGGGAGCCAAAACGGGGGAAATCTTTCTATAATTTCATCTGTTTTCTATTTCTCTGTGCATGGGCATCTTCTGAGACACAGACGTTTCAGATGGTGATGAATTATAGTATTTTAATCATACTTTATGGCATAGATTGTTATTAAAACCGTAAATCATGGCATTATAAATATATGGGCCTTTAACCTTTTGCTGATGATTACATATATACGCGATTTCCATCCATGACTTGTACTGTAGGAATGTTCAAATGACAAGTTCAACGACCTTATTTGATATGTGATGCACTTACGGGCTATATGAACTTACGTGATGTGTGATGAACTTAATATGATCTTCACATCTCTACAAATGTTTTCATCGTGTCTGCTCATAGTCTCTGAACATCTTCAGATATTAGACAAATATCTGATATATCATACCATTTTGAAATTTCAAACTCTTCATAGTAAAGGTCTTGTCGCTACGAACCTGGCTTGCATGGGTTGTGCAACTTTTACACATATTACCGATTCGAAACCAATCGGTAATATAACAGCCTAAAATATCTTCGGTCTGTCGCAATAGAACCATACAAATATGGATATCATTGGAACCGGCTCCTTGACCACATTGTGATGGTTACAGTTATGCCCTGTGCCAATGCATTCTCTTATATATGCGAGTCGACCATAGGTCGCCTCGCATATATAAGAGAATGCATTGGCCTAAAAAAAATCTTTTTTTAACACTTTTTACCATTTTTTCTTACATTCTATAACAATTTTATAATTTTTAATGTGTTAAGCCAATGCATTCTCTTATATATGCGAGGCGACCTATGGTCGACTCGCATATATAAGAGTATGCATTGGCACAGGGCCCTTCTGTTGTTGTGCAACTTTTACACAAGACCGGTATCTTGCATGTATTTTTCGTTCACTTAGTTTTCACAGTGGGGAATCACGTGGTTTCGAGGTTGGTGAGTATCACGTATTCAAAATGGCCGAGGCGAGTGGAAACACACACAAACATAATATATGTGGAACAGACACAAAATATATCATTTTGACTTTTACGAGCACATGATAGTTTATTTTTAAAACAAGTTGATATCTTATTTGTTTGGAAATACTCAGTAGTTTTCTATAACATTCTGACCAAAGTTGCCAGTCGGAGGTTCGTGGAATACACCAATCCATACATCTAGGAGAATCCTTCGACTGAATACTTTGGTCAGAATGTTAGAGCAAACAACTATGAGTTTGGACACCAATGGGATATCAGCTTGTTTGAAAAAATTGTATGGTATATGCTAGTAGCTGCCAAAATACTATGTAATATATCATTATCCTAGTTTATTGTTTCTGGTCGCGTTTTCGATCGCCTCGGTCCAAGCCTTGAAATAGGGTGTCTGTCATTTGCAGAATGAGGACCCCAGAGGGTGAATTTAGTAATGCTACCCCGCATAGCGGGCTAGCATCACAAAATTCACCCTCTGGGGACCTCATTCTGCTTACAACTCAGCAGAATGAGGTTCCCAGAGGGTGGATTTGGTGATGCTAGCCCGCTATGCGGGGTAGCATCACTAAATTCACCCTCTGGGGACCTCATTCTGCAAATGACAGGCACACTATTTCAAGGCTCGCCTCGGTCATTTGGAATGCTTGATACTCATCAACCCGAGACCACGTGACTTCCCCACCGTGTATAGACAATATCCATGCCTCAGCACAACAAATGCTAGAGCTGATTGGTTTTGATATTTGTACAAAGATTTTGAAAAATCTCAGCTTAATGACTGGAGCTGTGCTGGTACAGCATTAAAGATCCTGTGCCATTGTATTATCTTATATATGCGAGTCTCCCATATGGATCCTCGCATATATAAGATAATGCACTGGCTTACAAGTTCAAGGTAACTATTTTTAGGCCAATGGGCGACTCACATATATAAGAGAATGCATTCGCACAGGGTTTTCGCAATATTTCAGGAAGCTCCAGTAATGGAAGTGTTAACTCGAAACCACGTGATTGAATTCTCGTATTTTCAGGTGAAACTGAGAATTTTGACAAGCCATTCGAGGGAACGGAAACTGATATAACCAAAGTAGCACTGTCCTTCTATTCAGGATTGTTCGCCTATAATGGCTGGTATGTATATATACACGCTATGTTTATTATTATATTCAGGGTTGTTCGCCTATAATGGCTGGTATGTATATATATACACGCTATGTTTATTATTATACCCCTCTTTAAAATTGGATTTTCCGTACGTTAAAATTGGATTTTCCGTACGTTAAAATTGGATTTTCCGTACGTTACTTGTGCACCCCACAAGTCATGCAAACAAAAGATCGCACCTCACAAGTACCCTGTGGTGCGTAGGTCCGTCCGTCCGTCCGTACGTCCGTCCGATGTCTGTTCATGTCATAACTTGAAATTAGGTATGGATGTTCACTACTATGAGGACATTAAATAGAGGGTTCCATCGTTTTGTTCTGATTTTCCATTCTAGAGTTATTCATCTTTGTTTATCTGGAAATGTTGGATTTTTGGTCCGTCTGTTCATGTCATAACATGAACAGTAGTGCTCGAATCTCAATGAAATTTGGTATGGATGTTCACTACTATGAGGGCATTCAATAGAGGTTTCCATCGTTTTGTTCGGATTTTCCATTCTAGAGTTATTCATCTTTGTTTATCTGGAAATGTTGGCTTTTTGGTCTGTCTGGTGTCTGTTCATGTAGTAACTTCAACAGTTGTGCTGGTATCTCAATGAAATTTGGTATGGATGTTATGTACTATGAGGACATTAAAAAGGGGGTTCCATCGCTTTGTTCAGATTTTCCATTCTAGAGTTATACATCTTTGTTTATCTAGAAATGTTGGCTTTTTGGTCCGTCTGGTGTCTGTTCATGTCGTAACTTCAACAGTTGTGCTGGGATCTCAATGAAATTTGGTATGGATGTTCACCACTGTGATGACATTCAGTAGAGGGTTCCATTGTTCTGTTTGGCTTTTCCATTCTAGAGTTATTCAAGTTCGTTTATCTGGACATGTTGGCTGTTTGGTCCATCCGATGTCTGTTCAGGTCATAACTTGAACAGTAATGCTTGGATCTCAATGAAATTTTGTATGGATGTTCACCACTATGAGGACATTTAAATTAATGGCATATTCAACTATTTTGTTTTGTTTTTTGTGCTATAGTTATTCATCTTCGTTTATATGAAAATGCTGATTTTTGGGTCTATCTGTCTGAGTATAGCAGTCATAAGTTATAGATATGCCCACACTAGGCGGTATGCCACTAGGGGGTATGTACCGGACGACAGTCCATCTCTTGTTATATTCAGGGTTCTTCGCCTATAATGGCTGGTATGTATATATACACGCTATGTTATTTTTATATTCAGGGTTGTTCGCCTATAATGGCTGGTATGTATATATACACGCTATGTTTATTATTATATTCAGGGTTGTTCGCCTTTAATGGCTGGTATGTATATATACACGCTATGTTTATTTTTATATTCAGTATTGTTCGCCTATAATGGCTGGTATGTATATATACACGCTATGTTTATTATTATATTCAGGGTTGTTCGCCTATAATGGCTGGTATGTATATATACACGTTATGTTTATTATTATATTCAGTATTGTTCGCCTATAATGGCTGGTATGTATATATACACGCTATGTTTATTATTACATTCAGTATTGTTCGCCTATAATGGCTGGTATGTATATATACACGCTATGTTTATTATTATATTCAGGGTTGTTCGCCTATAATGGCTGGTATGTATATATACACGCTATGTTTATTATTATATTCAGGGTTGTTCGCCTTTAATGGCTGGTATGTATATATACACGCTATGTTTATTTTTATATTCAATCGCGATTGCAACAAATACATGTAGTTGTCTCCAAGAATTTAAAAGCGCATGTATTCAACGGAATCCCAGCCATTTAATAAATAGTACCTAGTGGAATACAAGCGGGAACTATTTTTGTTGATGTTGTCGCCCAGAAAGATGACGTACATTACGTGATGCTCTGACCATTACCGGGAATTCATCAGACTTAAATCACAATAAAGCTATATTATCTATGAAGGTGATAGTAATCGATTTAACTTATCTGATACAACGGTGTAGAATAAATACAGAACACAACTTACATCATAATCTTAAATATGTTATCGAGCTCGTTGCGGTCGCCGCATAGTTAGATTTTGCTCGAACTTACTTTTCAACACAACTGGACAACCAGAGCAACCTGGACTGAAAAACACATACTTTGCACACAACATTGTATAATAACTTTATAATACAACCTATTTTTTTCTAGCCTTTAAACTGTCTGCTGTCTCTTTATTTTCCAGGAACTACCTCAACTATGTGATTGAAGAAGTGAAGAACCCCGAAAAGTGAGTTTTGCCATGGAAACGTAAACTTCTAACACAATACTGCATGGGTCAGGTCTTCACTTGACCTTTTCTATACTGAACGCTAATTGATGAGTAGTTCTCCATAAGTATATGTTCAGATAATAAGTGCAACAAAACTACCATAGGTCGTATATTGATCTTATTATCTGAACATTTCCCAATATGTTTCTTAATTCTGCACTTTCGATTGTTTGTCGTCTGCTTTTATTTCCAAAACATCCCCCAGATGAATAATACACCCTTCCAATGTATACTTTTATGACTGAGTGGGAGAATCCATTTATTATAGAAAGTGTTATTTGTTTACCAGTGGTGGCAACTGACAATGATAGCTAAAATGTATAATGTGTGGTATGTATTCCATAAAAAACAAAATAAGAACACACAGCTAAATCTTATCAAAATTATAATCGCGCAGGCACATAACACCAATTAATTTAATATTATTCCAAAACAAGCCTTGAAATAGTGTGCCTGTCATTTGCAGAGGGCGAATTTAGTGATGCTAACCCGCATAGCGGGCTAGCATTACCAAATTCACCCTATGGGAACCTCATTCTGCTGAGTTGTAAGCAGAATGAGATTCCCAGAGGGTGAATATGGTGATGCTAGCCTGCTATGCGGGTAGCATCACTAAATTCACCCTCTGGGGACCTCATTCTGCAAATGACAGACACACTATTTCATGGCTTGTTCCAAAACCCATTGACGCGAGGCACATGTATTCAACGGAATCCCACTCATTGAATACATATTATTGTATATACCTCTAGTGCAATACAAGCCGGAACTATTCTCGTTTACGTTGTCGTCAAGAATGATGACGTACAGTACGTCAAACGATCTGCTTCGGCTAATGCCCCGACCATTACTGGTTATTCATCAGACTTAAATTGCAACAAAGGTAGCTATAGTATCAATGAATGTGACAGTGGTGGATTGAACGTATCTTAATTACACAACGGTGTAGAATAAATACAGAACACAACTTGCATTATAATTATCGATTCTGTTATCGAACTCGTTGCAGACGGCGCATAGTTACATTTCGCTCGAGCTACGCTCTCGCGAAATATATCCTTGCGCCATCCGCAACTCATTCGGTATAAGATTTTTGATTTAAGATGCGCGTAGTTGTACACACGATATACGTGTATGCAGATTGGTGATAATTACATGGGTTTTTGTGTCTTTGTAAAATGATCTTGAAGACGCTTGGGTGCATGAAATTGCTAACAAATTTGCCTTTGCACTATTGCAGACTTTAAAGCCGGAAGAGACATATTTCTCCCACCCCTACACACTTTAGCACAGGCAGCCCGTGTGAGATAGCTGGGTGAGATTTCCCTGTCTCACATAACACGTGACACTACCCACGTGACTACTTCACCTATATAATTAATAGCCGGAACTATTTTTATGTGAGCCGTCTGCATTTGTCAACAAAACAGTGGCGACAAACCAAAACAATTCTCGTTTCGAATCAATAAACACAGAAGAATTCGTAGAAGCGAATGAAAATAAAAACACGCTGAGGAAGACATCTTCTCATCTGAAATTATTGTATCAGTTTTTGATTGAAAGACACGATGAACATCGCAAAATTCAGGATATTCCCCAGGTAGAATTGAACAAATATCTCTCAGAGTTCGTAATAAATGTCCGGAAAGCTGACGGCACGGAATATGAACCAAGCTACTTGCGTGGAATGATCGGAAGCTTCGATCGTCAATTCAAACGCCACAGGTATGGTTCACAAATAATGTCATCGGAAAGTTATGCCTTTTTCGATACCAGAGAAGCCCTCCGTATGA
The DNA here is from genome assembly GCA_032622095.1 of Siphonodentalium dalli. NCBI lineage: Eukaryota > Metazoa > Mollusca > Scaphopoda > Gadilida > Siphonodentaliidae > Siphonodentalium > Siphonodentalium dalli. Next base: position 17,304,791 of record CP136069.1, on the reverse strand, counting down.
AGCAGAGAGATCTGAGATCGCAAGGAAAGGGGTCAAAACCAAAAAAACAGATCCGCTTACAGATGATGATATAGACATGTTGTATTCAAGTGGGCAGCTGGGAAAATCTTCTCCAACCTCTATTCTGAATATGATGTGGTTTCAAAACACATTGCATTTTGGTATCCGAGGGGGCTCCGAAGAACACCGGCGAATATGTTGGGGTGACGTTTCCCTTAAAATGGATACTGAGGCAAATTTACGATATCTGGAATATCGAGAAAGAACAACAAAAACCAGGACGGGTGACGACATAAATGATACCCGGATTTGTCCTCCTAGGATGTATGAAACACCAGCAAACAAGGATCGGTGCCCCATAGAAATGTATCTTTTCTTTGAATCAATGAGACCAACAAACTACAGTCAAAATGATGACCCGTTCTACGTGGCAGTGGTCACAGATAATCAATTCCCCGCTGAAAAGGATAGATGGTTCTTGAAAGGTCCAGTAGGAAAAAACAAAATCGAAGGAATAATGAACAAGATGGCAATAAAAGCTGACTTACCTGGTGCGAAAACGGATGAACGAAATATCAGTAATTCCAGTGTCAGAAAAACACTCGTCCAGAAAATGTCCGACAACAATGTCCCTGATTCTCTGCAAGTCTACGTGACAGGGCATAAAAGCACAGATTCCCTGAATAACTACAGGCAGCTTATCACAACACAGAACAGAGCGATATCTGGTATATTATCCAGCAATAAGAATCAAAGCAACAGTTTGGTGCCAACATTTCCTCTTCCTGCTCCTTCGAACATTTATCCAGTTCCACAGATCATTGGAAACACACATTCAACTATTTGCACACAAGAAACCTCCAACAAAAGTTTATTCGCTGGCGCGGAGTTGAACAAATGCACAATAAACATATATACGTGTGACCATGCTCAACCGAAGAGAAGGCGAATTCTTCAAATTGAATCAGACAGTGAATGAACTTTTCAAGTGTAAAATCAAAACAAAGATGACGCTTCACGCCGCAACATGCGAAAGAAATAGTTCCAATTTAGAAAACATATTATTGTTCCTATAAATCTGTTTAATTATTAAAATAATACTTCTTCAATCATGAAAACAGAAATATTTCCCTTATCCCCTATGGTGGGATTTATTCCCATAGCAAAACACGTTTGACCTAGTGGCAAATATTTCATATTAATGCGCCTTTATCGAAATTCTGCAGGTGCAACATTTCGTTCTCGTGACGTAGTATGTTGATTTCAGGATGTCGATTTCATGACTGACTGACTCAAACTCGTTAACCCTGCTCGCCCGGGTGAAACGCTTTGTTTATTCAGTATACCTTTGGTATATACCGATGTCATACCCGATGATCACGCGTATCGCATTAGATTTTATCCCAGATGTACGGTTTAACTTGTGTTGAACGGCTCTAAAACGAAAACATCACAATGAGGCTCCTGGTGTGGGAGAAAAATGATTCATCATAACCCGGGGTGTGGGAATGGAAAAATCTCACCATTGGGCCCAGATATTTGGGCCGGACACTCGGCAAGCCTCGTGTCTGGCCCATCGGGTGAGATTTGTCCATCCCACGCCCCGGGTCATGATGGATAATATTAGTCTCAGTAACCTTAATAATTTGGAAACAAAAACACTCTTACAAGGTTCAAAATTACTTCCCTTATTCATAAACATTGAGATATTCGCTAACATTCAGAAATATATAGAACAAACTGGCAGATTCAAGCCATATTATGCACAAACATGATGTATACGATATTAGACTATGCATGGAACAAAATTAAAAACACATTAAAATCAAAATTAAATTCTGTATAATATCGATCCCAAAGTACCCTGCCAAAACCTGCTTCGATTGGAAGGGGGCTGTCAGACACATTATAATTAACAGTAACAATAGTAATTTTATTGAGCTACATACATTCATATCCGAATTGTACATTCTAATTTTGTTTGTATGAAACGGTTACCATTCAATATTTTATATGTGTATGAGGTGGCTTAAGATAAGCGCTATGCTAACTGTCAAATACTGTTATAACCAGTAATAGCTTCCATCATCATACCGTGAACTTTATACATTATTTTGGTTAAAATAAAATATGTTTAAACTAAATTTGCTTCACTTCATAACACAACATCTATATTTGCAGGACGCTGCCAAAGGCTATCTGCATTTCTATCATCGTCGTTACGACGGTATATGTGTTGTCTAACGTGGCCTATTTTACCACGGTCTCCAAAGATGAAATGTTAGGAGACGCTGCAGTGGCAGTGGTAAGCTTCAGATTCTATTTCAAATATAGACCAAGTCTTCTCGGTCTCTAGATCATGCCACGAATCTTTACTATATGCCTAACGCCTGTAGAGTTCATATTCCATCAGTACAAAACCTTGTAACTTTTTGAAGTTTTGACAGGGAATCTTATAAATTTGATAAAATAATGCGGGGAATATATTTCTTAGTTAGTATGTGTTCCTTAATAGTGTACTTCACTGTTGGTGAAGATCCCAACTCGAACTTTCGGGATTTAAATAAATTTGTGAACGATTTTGCTCTGGGTCGCTTACAATTATGGAATTTCTCCTGGTTAATATATTCATTGTTTATTGGGATATCGGCTCACAAAAATACCATGGAAAAGCATGCAATTTTGAATTGGGACATTCGCCTACAGTGAAGTACATTATTAAGGAAAAGATAATAACTAAGAAATATATTCCCCGCGTTATTTTTTAGATATAAGGTTCCCTGTCAAAACTTCAAAAAGTTTCCAGGTTTTGAAATGTTGGAAAATGATCTCTACGGGCGTTAGCCATAGTAGAGATTCATTACATGATCTACTCGGTCCACAACGTATTGGGATATCGGTTGGGATGATGTTGTTTTGGACCAAGTCCCGCCCCGTTGATCTTCTATAACAGACTGCCATTCAAAAGACGAACTAAATGTACACGTAGAGCCCCGCGGGTTTTCACATTAAACCCCTAAATGTTATTAATAATCTGTCATGTCCGCGATTAAGCTGTCTTCATAATGATATATCATTTACCGTGATAGAAAAAGGTATAGTGATGATACCATCATTGAATGTGTTGTTTACCTGTATTTTCTGATAGCGCGACAAATCGAAATTCTATGGAAAACAAGGCTTTGTTTACTCATTAATCTCGTTGCTTTGAGATTTAACGGACCTCTGATATATGCATGTTTGATATCATCATGCTTGGGAAAGGCTGGCCTCTATACTATGTTCATATGCGCAAAGCTTCCATTTGACCTAATCCGATTATGGGCGTAAAGTTCGATATAGAAGAGTAACTGGGTGGGACTCAAAACAGCATCATCCCAACCAATGTCCCAAGCTGTTGTTGACCAAGAAGACTTGGTCTATTTCAAATATCTCTCTTTAGATTGACAAAGCTTCTAACTTCACCAGTCAATTAAACACACCAGAATTATAGGAATCCATGCGTGGCGTGATATCGTGTCCAATAATGTGAATGGCTTTGAATTCGTTGCTTTCAAATTTCGTGGTTCAGCCATTTATGACTTGTTCGTCGGGTTCGTAAATACGTGGGTCCGCCGGTACTAAATGTCGCCTCCAAACCCCCAAATAATAACAATCAAGTCCAACAATCCAACTAATATAAGTGCAGACACCTCGGCGATCCTTCGGAAATTGCGCTTCCGCACTGTAGGCGTATACTTAATTAGCATTTTGCGTGTCCAAGCTTTTGTTGACGACTATTGAGAATGTCAACAACAGGATTGTATTACATAAACCTACATAACCTAGGTGAACGTCACTCCCTTCTCGTAACATAACTCCCCAGACCTTGAATGTATACACCGGGTCAATAGCGTTACATGTACCTCCCGCGTGACATTATCATTATCAAAATGGCGACCGCATTAGTTTCAAAGATAACATTTTTTTCGTGGTGTTTTTATGTTTATCCATACCATAGTATGGTATATAACCATAGTGTCGACGTCCGGATTGACCACTTGTTGTTCGTCCGTCCGTCTGTCTGTCTGTCCGACTGTAGACACTTTACGCATGGTGCGATAACTCAAACATTTCTATCTGATCAGAACAAAATTTGTATATAAATCTCTCAGCCCATGCCTTTGGACTACTTATCTATTAATAAGGCTATATCATTTTCTGATGTCTCTTATGCCAATGCGTGCGCAGATAAAGAAATCTATGGTATCTAATTTATTAAAAATGTTTCAACAATACACATGACATGCTATTAACAGTAGACTAGAAAATCTTTGCTGCATTGCACAGCTGAGTATATAACTCTGAGGTCTGAGGTCATTATAAATGTCATAGGTTTAATAGATAAACAATGCCAGTGATTAGTTGACAGCTCTGCTATATAAATAGAGAATATCCGCATAGTGTAGCTGAATAAACAATTTATTTTTGCGAGTATGTGGGCATCTATTTGGCGAGCTTCTAGGCGAGCCAAATAGATGCCCACATACGAGAAAAATAAATTCTCTATTCAGCTACACTATGCGGATGTTCTGTTTATCCACCGAACAAATTTATATTTATTCTATCGCAGTTTTTGTCAAAAAACATCGAAAAATTCACAGGTTCCTTATAGAGAAGCGGCTAATTAATTATGAAACAGTTTTGTATCCATGCGACTGCACCACGAAATAGTCCGCTTTATAATTTCTAAATTATGCCGGAAAAATATCATAGCATGGTGTAATTTATAATAAAATCGAAATGATTCGCGTAACGTTCAAATCTAAAAACTGAATTGTACAAGTTTAGCAGTCATGTGAATTTGGATGTTTGTGCTTGAAACTTATTAATGAATTGAAACTCTGAACTTTAGCAGTAGCAGGTAGCATTAGCACAAAGATCGGCAGTGCAAATGCACCAGTTCACGGAAGAATATCGTATACTTTATAGTAACAAACTGCCAATTGCTTAGTCAAGTTATAGACTTCACCAACAACCACGAAAACAACTTTGAACAATAACGTATATGTTCTGCCGACAGTCCTGGTCCATTCTTAGAAATTTTACATTTATTCCGAAGAATGATCAGCAGAAAATGTCAAAATCTCCTATCGCTCTCAGCATAGCGTTGTTCAACGTAAGTGACGTCATGAATAGAACAGCCAAGCGATAGGCGATGAAACGGTTGTCTCGGTTTCCATTAATATATTGACGGCTCGAGACGTAAATATGGGATATGATGCGCGGCTCTCTGACCAATCAACGACTCAGATCCTTACTGGCGATGGGAACATAAGCTAATATGTTTCATGTCTCTATGCAAACTCCATGCAGCGCACTCTACGTTATCACTGCGATATAGCAGTGCCACAAGGATGGTACTTTGCAGACCGATACATATATTTGTATATATCGTCAGAACAATATTTAGTCACCTATATTATCTTATTTTGACCAACAAAAGTTTGCAATAATGGTAATTCTTTCGGTATTGATAAAAACAATATGAACTGAGCCAGACATAGACAATTTTAATCCTAAAGGCTAAAACATAAGAACTGAGAACACGTAACAAATCCTTATATACCAAATGTCCTTTTGGCAGTGGTATCTCATCGGAGCGATGGGAGATAACTCTGCCTGGAGTTTGGTCTCTTTGTGGACTTGAGAAACATGTGAGAACTTCTGCACATACTTAAGTTGAATCCATACATTCCAGAACCCTAGTCAAATTCTAATTAGAGCCAATTTATACAACATGTCAAATCGGTTAGCCTTGGGATAATTGAATTATCAGTTGTGGGATAATTGAATTATCAGTTGTCATGTCCGTTGATAGGTCAACACAAACTAATTTTGAATATTGTTGACGAGAAAATGAATGAAAATACTTTTGATTAGATAGAGTTATCCTCCCTATACCACTGAAGCGCTTGACTGAAATTGTCAGTGATCATGGAGCATTGTGTACAGGGGAATAACTCTATGACACAAGAGCTATTCGAATACTTAACTACACGATAGAGTTCTCTCTCTCTCTCTCTCTCTCTCTCTCTCTCCTCTCTCTCTCTCTCTCTCTCTCTCTCTCCTCTCTCTCTCTCTCTCTCATCTCTCTCTCTCTCTCTCTCTCTCTCTCTCTCTCTCTCTCTCTCTCTCTCTCTCTCTCTCGCTCAAAGGGGGAGAACTGCGACGTGAGGATCGGTGGCATTCCGATAAAGAGACGGTGGAATTCCGATAAAGAGACGGTGGAAATCCGATAAACGAGACGGTTCGCTTTCGGCGACAAGCGAGATTTTCTTCGTGTTTGGGCATTCAAACGGAATTGCCGTGACAAATCAGGTTTCATATCATCATATCGTTATTTAAGTTACTAATATCCATCAAAATCTAGACGATACAGTGACTAAAACCAAGAGAATAGCCATTTAAAAGTCACGCGATGGTTCGTTTTCAGATAAAAGACACGCGACGGTTCGTTTTTTATCGGAAAACGAACCGTCGCGTGACTTTTAAATGGCTATTCTATTGGTTTTACTCACCGTAGCGTCTAGATTTTGATGGATATTAGTAACTAAAATAACGATATGATGATATGAAACCTGATTTGTCACGGCAATTCCGTTTGAATGCCCAAACACGAAGAAAATCTCGTTTGTCGCCGAAAGCGAACCATCTCGTTTATCGGACTTCCGCCGTCTCTTTATCGGAATGCCACCGATCCTCACGTCGCAGTTCTCCCCCCCCCCCCCCCCCCCCCCCCCCCCCAGTGTCGCTGCGCCCAGATTGTGTTGAATTATGTGACAAACCAGACAAACACCTTTCATTAAAGCAACATAATCTGTCAGCCTCAAACTATATCTAATTGTTTGCGTTTGTAATTTTTGGTCAAGTTTAAAAAAAAAACTCAACCTATAGCTTGGCAAGGTCGGTTCGCTGCGGGCGTATTGTGGGTGTAGTTACAGCCCTTAATTGGTTTATTTTCGTGAATTTTGATCGCGTTAACGCGATATTTTGAACAAAATGTCAACTGATATCGTTTATATTCAGTGTATTAGCTATACTCAACAATATCTTGGTCGGATTCGATCACCGGCTAGGTCCGTGTATTGTGGGCTGAGTTACGACACTTAGCTAGGTAATTTTCGTACTGTAGGTACAATTATCAACTGATTATTGTGTTGATATTCGGTGTAAAATAATGTTTTGATAAAGTTCCAAAAACGGCCAGGTTCGCACATAATCTTGGCGGTGTTATAATATATACGGTCTTTAATTAATGCATTTATGTGAATGTCAGACTTTCTCAACAGTGCTGTGTGATAGTCAATTACGATTAATACATGTTTTAATCCAAGCACATGTTTCGTGTAGCTACCGTAAATCGATTCGCATCTTTGATGCGAATTCTTGTTCTGGAATTAAAATAGGTCGGAATGATATCATATGAAATACTTGACAAGAAAGTGCGTCATTGAAAATTATGGACTATAAAATGCAATTTCCCACAGCGCTCTTTATTTTACAGTATCAGAACAAAACAGCGTGGAACGCTCTTTTATTTACATACCGAGACAAAGTGGGTGCATTTTTTTCATTTTGAAACAAAATACGGCAATTTCTATCACGTTAATAAATCGAGCGAAGCTCGAATCGAATTTAGTGGACGAGGTTAATACATTTTGTATAGTATTGCGACGAATTTGAGATCCTTTTTTATCACATACATTTTAGAAAGGAAAGAGTATCTCGAAACGGATGGGGGTTAAAAATATAAATAGTGATTTCCTCATCACCACCAAAGAGAGTGTAAAGTCACATTTAAAAAAAATATTGTTCCATTTGAATGTGTCTTTTCATTTTGACAGAATTGTTCAACCATCCTTACCACCTGTGTCTGTATCACAGTCAACAATATATAACCCAACACAAATCGAATATTCTAAATAACATAGCAATAACATTGATCGACATCATTAAGTGTGCCGATAATACAAGTGTACGTGTGTTATTAAAACAATATGAAGCCGGGTTCAGGGGCTAATTAGGTGATAATTATACACATTTCACCCCCCCCCCCCCCACCAACCCAATCAGAAGGAAAGGTTAGAGCATAGTAAGTACTACGTGTAGATTGGTGCCCGAAGAGTGTATACGTTTAACCCATAGGGAGCTTCTCATATATAAGAGAATGCACTGGCTTACAAGATCAAGAGATATATTGTTAGGCCGATGCATTCTCTTAAAAATGTGAGGCGTCATATGGGCGACTCGCATATATAAGAGAATGCATTGGCACAGGGTTTTCGCAACAACAAAAAACAGAAAGCGCCAGTCATCAAAGGGTTAACCCTTTACCCAACAAACCGGCCAAAACCGGCCAAATAAAGCTTCAACAGCCTAAAATATCTTCGGTCTGTCTCAATAGAACCATACAAATATGGATATCATTGGAACCGGCTCCTTGACCACATTGTGATAGTTACAGTTATGCCCTGTGCCAATGCATTCTCTTATATATGCGAGTCGACCATAGGTCGCCTCGCATATATAAGAGAATGCATTGGCCTAAAACAAATCTTTTTTTAACACTTTTTACCATTTTTTCTTACATTCTTTAACAATTTTATAATTTTTAATGTGTTAAGCCAATGCATTCTCTTATATATGCGAGGCGACCTATGGTCGACTCGCATATATAAGAGAATGCATTGGTACAGGGCCCTTCTGTTGGGTAAAGGGTTAAAGGCCGATTGTACATTATTAATTTGGAGATTTGTTTCTGCTTTATATATACATTGTGCGTCTCTCCTCCTTTTAGATGTTCTCACAACGTCTGTACGGCGCTGCGTGGTGGATAATGCCGATCTTTGTGTCTTTCTCTACGTTTGGTGGTGCCAACGGAATCCTCATAACTGCTTCGAGGTGAGCATACTAATAATAAATATATTACATGAAACCCATATTTTTCATTAAAAAACGCCATTACATATTTCCTTATCTCTCACTTGTGACGAATATGCGCGCGCTTACCGCCATCTTGGCATCGCGCCAATAAAATGACTTTACGTCAAATCAGGGATTAATACTATTTCGTAAAGCCGCACATGACAACAACACCAGACACAGCAACATGATTGCTTTGTTCATTAAAGTTAATTTCTTGCCCTTATAAATAATGTCCCGAAAGAAAATATTTGGCATTTTTAAAACTGAAAATAGACTGACATTCCTGTCAAATACATGTCTTACATCAGCTAGTGTGTTTCTTATTTCCTTACTGGCAATCAAATTTAGATATACCTTGTCACCTGGTTGGAACGTTTTCGATCACATATGCAGAATCTGTCATATATGATTTTCTTAATAAGTATTCGACTTTCTTCACAGAATATTCTTTGCTGCCAGCAGAGAAGGCCACATGCCCGGCGCATTGGGCATGGTTCAAGTTGACAGATATACTCCTGTTCCAGCTGTGCTATTTACCGTAAGTATATAACACATTGAGAATCTCTAATGAGACGCAATTCTATACGAAATTTATTAACCGATTGCACTAAATACGATTCGAGTCGAGCTTTAGCGAGGTTCTAATGGAATTTAGTGGACCAGATTAATAAATTTCGTATAGAATTGCGACGAATTTGTGATCCATTTTATCACATAATCACATTTTAGCAAGGAAAGGGGATCTCGAATAGACTGGGTTGAAACAAATTAATATTTATTTCCTTATCACAACCAAAGAGGAAAGAAAGACACATTCAAGAAAAAATATAGTTCCATTTTAAATGTGTCTTTTAATGTTGACAAAATTGTTCAACCACCTTTATCACCCATGTTTATATCACAGTCAACATTATATAACCCAACACAAATCGAATATCATAATTATATTCTAATTAACCACCCTTATCACCCATGTTTATATCACAGCACTAAATAACCCAACGCAAATCAACAACCCTTATCACCCATGTTTATATCACAGCACTAAATAACCCAACACAAATCAAAACAACCCTTATCACCCATGTTTATATCACAGCACTAAATAACCCAACGCAAATCGAATATCATAATTATATTCTAATTAACCACCTTTATCACCCATGTTTATATCACAGCACTAAATAACCCAACACAAATCGAATATCATAATTATATTCTAATTAACCACCCTTATCACCCATGTTTATATCACAGCACTAAATAACCCAACACAAATCAAATATCATAATTATATTCTAATTAACCACCCTTATCACCCATGTTTATATCACAGCACTAAATAACCCAACACAAATCAAATATCATAATTATATATTAATAACAATAAATAACATAACAATAAAGTTCCGACATTGACATCGACATCATTGCGCTAAGCTCTTACGTAACTGCGCGTGCCGATAATACACGTGTGACTTATTAACAAAAATATGAGGCCAGGTGTAGGTGCTAATTATGCGATAAATAGGTTTCTGGAGAATCTTCATGACTAAAATAAAGATGCCCCATACGATTTGACACTAAAGTGGTTCAAGTCTGGAAAAATTGTGTCTGCTATTTGCTGAATGGGGTCCCTAGAGGGTGGATTTAGTGACGCTACCCCACACAGTGGGCTATCATCACAGACAGACACACTATTTCAAGGCTTGGTTTCGTGAGAAGTTTCTCAGTGATATCTTTATCACCGAATGACAGCTCCGAGGCCCATATTTCACAGCTGTAGAGCATAACTGAAAGATTAAACGACTCTTACCTGTAATATCATCACTAACTTACCCTCTGGAGACCTAATTCTGCTTATGCTTCGTCTTCTGGAAGCATCTATAATCTCAAATTAATATTGTTTTAGTTACTTTTTACTTTCTGTTCAGTTTCTTTTTCCCCTAATTTGCAGAAGATAAAATGCATAATCGAGGTGACTAATGGGTGAACATCACCAACTTCAACCGGGGAACGGCAATATATTGCAGCGACTAAGCGTTTTGACCCCTAATGATTATATTTATCTTATTAGCAAATCTATACTTGATTCCGGAATTTTAACTTTTAGCTCACAAGTGGACAAACCTCCCATTCAAACATCTCATTCTGATTTATCATCTGTACTGCCTTCCAGAGCACAACAATAACAAAATAGAGAACGAATCAAGTGTACCATTATATTTTACAACCAACATAAAAGTACTAAGGATAGATAATATAATAATAGATAATATATTGGCACTTGTCAATCATTCCAAAATTAATAAAGTAGTGACATTCTTCAAATACAAATTTTCTCACAGATAAGAAGCAACCTCATGTTGGATCATCTCTGGAAGGCGCTACACACTATATCTCCCATAACTTCTCACCATGTAAATAAGTTTGTACCGTCATCTTGATCACATGTGTGTTACAATATTGTATTAGGAGAGAGGCTTCATAAGTTGCAAAAACTTGTGCACCAATCCCTTTTGTATATTTTGCAAATAAAATATGTTTCAAGTCAAGTTCAAGTCAACTTCAATATGATCCTTGGTCTCCCATAGCAGTTGATGCCCATTGAAGCAAACTAAAATTTACGACTAAATCCTGAAAAATTACCCACAATTCTGCTGTGGTTATGGAGTCGATTAATTAGGGCATTGTACAGTAATGCCCTAAGTAATCGACTCCTTAATCGACCTAAGTAATCGACTCCTTAATCGACTCCCCGAGAGCTTTCCGATGAATGGCAACAATCCATATTTCCGACCAAATCCTGAAAAGTTACCCATAATTCTGCTGTGTTTCAGGAGTCGATTACTTAGGGCATTACTGTATGTCTTCAAATCTTTTCATCATTCTGTCGTTTCAGGGTGCAATATCAGCAGTTTACCTCTGTTCGTCGGATATATTCGCTCTAATAAACTACGCAGGTTTCTCTAATTGGTTAGCTATAGGTATATCCGTTATGGGCCTCCTTGTTATGAGGCATACGCATCCAGATATACCGCGACCAATCAAGGTGAGTGTTATTTGCTATGGTTACACTCAGGAATCACGTGGTCTGAATTTAAAATGAAAACGGCGATTTTGTTTATTATACAGAAAAGAAAGCAAGGATATACTTATTTTATATATATGATCATATATTATATATGATCTATGCATTGTACTTCGATACCACACTTGTGTCGAAGTACACGACAGTTTCCTATACCTCCAACATTCTTACCAAAGATTCAAATCGAAGGCATTTCAATTGGAAACTGGCACCAAAGGTCAAACACCTCGAATATCTCGAATCAAGGACATTTGCTTTGGCGATATGTATAATGTGGATTTTAGATTTTATTATTAGTAATTGGATAAGTACAAACAACTGGGTTTCCATATAAAATCTACTACGTGGGATGGCAGAATTTTTAATGTTCGAGTTACTTCTAAAATCTTTGTTGAAATGTCTTTGAATATAACCAATGTCTTCACTCAGAGGTTCTGGACACAGAACCGTCACACAATAGCATCATCCGACATAAACCCGCTTTAACACCAAAAATCAAACTGGACATGTTATCTCTCTTTCTGATAATTTTACTGGAAGCTTGTGGTAGCAACCTCACTTCCACAGTTTCATTTTCAGTGCCTATCTGGACACATGTTAAATCGCAATGTTTATTCTATTGTAAACTCACTTTATACCAGGATTATTTCCCTTTCGCACTATATATGACACTAACTGTTATTCTGTGTACTTTTGTAAGTATTCTTATACTCCATTTGTTCATATTTATTTGCATCTTCCTGGTTTTGTTTTATATCATCTAATTTTGCTGGTCAAAAAAGTGGCGAGGCGAGACAAAAAAGTGGCGAGGCGAGACAAACTGCTTACAATTTTTTTTAGATTGTATGGGCACTGATTTAAGTAATGGCTTAACAATTTGGGCTCTTCTTGCTCTCCCAACCAAGCCCAAATCTTACAGACATTTTATTTCAAAGCCCGAACTTTAAAAATTTGCCCCAAAAAAAAATTCGGAATTTCTTTTTTTTTTGCTTTCACATATGCTTGTAGTTATCTCCCCCTCTGAAAAACATAAATATCAAAACAATCACATGTACTTTTCCAAAAACCTTTGAGGTTGCTACTTGTGGCGCAAATGATATGCGTTACATGGGTGTTTCAGTAAGCCATTTTCACTTCCAAGTTCTCTGTCTTTTTCAGGTGAACATTGTGTGGCCTATATTATATACTCTTATGTCAGTCTTTCTCGTCGTGCTGCCCTTCTACGCAAGTCCTCGCGATACTGGTAAGTTCATCATACAATACGCTTTAATATGTTATCATCACGAGGACATAGTATAGAGTTGTCGATCTTCGTATGTCTAGCGAGTTAACCTGCATCTTGTGTGCAACGTCTACCACAGAATTCATCATAATTCACATCTAAGCGATAGAGTTATTCCCCTTAAATTGATAATAATAGACTGGCAGTGGAGTGATTAAGCACAGAACTCACATCGGTACCTTGACAAAAACAACATGTTTACACTTTAACCCTTTACCCAACAGAAGGGCCATGTGCCAATGCATTCTCTTATATATGCGAGTCGACCATAGGTCGCCTCGCATATATAAGAGAATGCATTGGCTTAACACATTAAAAATTATAAAATTGTTAAAGAATGTAAGAAAAAATGGTAAAAAGTGTTAAAAAAAAAATTTGTTTAGGCCAATTCATTCTCTTATATATGCGAGGCGACCTATGGTCGACTCGCATATATAAGAGAATGCATTGGCACAGGGCATAACTGTAACTATCACAATGTGGTCAAGGAGCCGGTTCCAATGATATCCATATTTGTATGGTTCTATTGAGACAGACCGAAGATATTTTAGGCTGTTGAAGCTTTATTTGGGTTAACCCTTTACCCAACAAACCGGCCAAAACCGGCCAAATAAAGCTTCAACAGCCTAAAATATCTTCGGTCTGTCTCAATAGAACCATACAAATATGGATATCATTGGAACCGGCTCCTTGACCACATTGTGATAGTTACAGTTATGCCCTGTGCCAATGCATTCTCTTATATATGCGAGTCGACCATAGGTCGCCTCGCATATATAAGAGAATGCATTGGCCTAAAAAAATATTGTTTTACCATTTTTTCTTACATTCTTTAACAATTTTATAATTTTTATTGTGTTAAGCCAATGCATTCTCTTATATATGCGAGGCGACCTATGGTCGACTCGCATATATAAGAGAATGCATTGGCACAGGGCCCTTCTGTTGGGTAAAGGGTTAAAAGTAACCAATATTGTTCGTTAGCTAAACAACCACAAGTTGTTTTGTTTTTTTTCAGAAAATATTCGAAATATAATCATTATTATAAAGTTATTATGCCGTGTTGTGTACAATATGTGTTTTCTTGTACCAGTCCAGGTTGTGGTGAAAAGTCTTTAAAATTGTATTTTCCGTACGTCATGTGCACCCCACAAGTCATGCAAACAAAAGATCGCACCCCACAAGTAACCTGTGGTGCGTACGTCCGTTCGTCCGTCCGTCACACTTTTGAGTACCTTCATGGTGTAATCATCTCCTCCAACAGATTTCATCCCAGAGATTTGAAACTTCAGAATATTGTTGCCCATATATTGAAGATGTGCAACATGTATACAGGTGACGGAAATTATTTTTTTTGATGGAGTTATTAACCCTTTTCGATTAGAAAATTTCAACATTTTTTTTTATTTCTTTAACAAAGCGGCATCGACTTGCCACGTTTTCGGTGGACACTGTGGTCGGCTGACCTTTTATTCAATTTTGTATTGATTTTTCAAAAGTAGGGGTTGTAATTCCATAACAAAAAAGCCAAAAACAAATTAATTTCGAGAATGGATGATGAACCTTGTCGGATATTCATCCGTCAGTTAAACAGTTAAACGCTATATGACTATTCAATGTCTACATACGGGTTCATTTTACTTCCATCTTGAAGTAATTGATTACAAAAAAAGAGATATATAAACCAAACAAACAAAATACAAACAAATACAAAAAAAAAAAAAAAAAAATCGAAGCCTAAACATATAGCTTTGGAGATGCTCCTTACAAATGATAAATTCAGGATTCTTTAGTTAACCCTTTACCCAACAGAAGTGCCCTGTGCCAATGCATTCTCTTATATATGCGAGTCGACCATAGGTCGCCTCGCATATATAAGAGAATGCATTGGCTTAACACATTAAAAATTATAAAATTGTTAAAGAATGTAAGTAAAAATGGTAAAAAGTGTTAAATTTTTTATTTTTTTTAGGCCAATGCATTCTCTTATATATGCGAGGCGACCTATGGTCGACTCGCATATATAAGAGAATGCATTGGCACAGGGCATAACTATAACCATCACAATGTGGTCAATGAGCCGGTTCCAATGATATCCATATTTGTATGGTTTTATTGAGGCAGACCCAAGATAATTTAGGCTGTTGCAGCTTTATTTGGCCGGTTTTGGCCGGTTTGTAGGGTAAAGGGTTAAAGACATATTATAGACTTGTTCGAGTGCTATTAACTTATAGGTTAGTTCTCAGGCTCTATGCCAACCTGGGGAATGTAGCATTCTACTAACATCACTGAAAATTTCAAAGAAATCGACCATACCACTTCATAGAGAACATCATCTGAAGTACGCCCAATTGTAAATATTTACATCTCAATTCGGGACGCAACAATCGACGATAAACTAACGCAAACTATTTCGCCATCTAGCGTCATTGAATGTAATTAATATATAAGAATGACGGTTGTGTGTTGTTAATTTGGATTATTATTCGTAAAAATAACTACTTTTAGCAAGATTATTCTCCATTCCTATTTGATCACCCTACCGGAGTGTTTCACATGACTTTAATTAGAACATTTTGTGTTCCAGGAATGGGGTGTCTGATCATATTGAGTGGAGTGCCTTTCTACATTATCTGTGTATATTGGGAAAATAAACCCAAAGAGTTTTTACAATATGTCGGTGAGTATCTTAGATATATTTGTCACACATTCTCCCATTTGTCATGTTATGTTATATGGGATTTTACTGTACATCTGAACGTTATGGTTCCTACTAGTACTGCCCTTATAAAATTAGGATCAGTGGAGTCACATGCCAATATGGCTGAATAGGTCATTGTCGCATGGTTTCGAGCAAAAAGACACCCAGGATCTCTTAAACGGGCAAAAAGACACCCAGGATGTCCCAAACGTGCAAAAAGACACCCAGGGTGTCCCAAACGTGCAAAAAGACACCCAGGATCTCTTAAACGGGCAAAAAGACACCCAGGATCTCCAAAAGTGCAAAAAGACACCCAGCATTTCAAACTCTCGTTAGTGTATCACGCCATACAACTTGAATAACAACAATGGCGGCTTTTTAAAAATTTACTGTAGCGCAAATACAATAGACTTCGGCGGTTTAAATATTGGTCCAATTGGGACTATAATCAAGGATACGGAACTGCACCGCCAGTCAGACTCAAAGCCAATTTAAATTTCGTTGATATTTCACTCCGATCACAAACAAATAATTATCATAATATTAATAGCAGACGACTAAACAAAATTCCCGTTTCAATGTTTGGTGAGACTTTGAGATCCTGTGTGTCATTAAATTTTGCTTGTTTTGGGACACCCTGGGTCTCTTTTGTCCCATTTGAGAGATCCTGTGCCTTTTTGCACGTTTGAGAGATCCTGAGTGTGTTTTTGCTCGAAACCATGCGACAATGACCTATTCAGCGTCAATATGGTGGGATGTGTGTCCTACAAAAGCAATTTCCCAGTTATAAATCAGACTGCATGCAACCAAAGGCAATGCATTTTGAAACTGTGAACACGCCCATTTCATGACCTTTATGGCATGTGTCTTTCGAAATAACGTATGGTTCAAATATACACTAAGGCATTTGAAAATAGGCTTAATTGTATCAATTTAATACACTCACTTATAGTATTCAATCATCCATGTATCCATGATTTGGAATCAACAGTCATATAATTTCTTACTTTTGATATAAAAAAATTGGACTGAAATGGCCATCAGTTGAAAAATTTCCAACCTTATGGGGGGGATGTCAGGTCAGAAATGTCCAACACCTAGGATTTAGCAGTTTTCAGGTTAAAATTAAAAACTTTTCTCACAGCGGCCGAACCATGTTCATGGTTCAGTCTGGTTGGTCCGCTTCTCTCCCCGGTGGCCAATCAAAGACTGATAATCTATTTAAAATAAATCAGGGCTGTGTGGTACCATATGTGCAATTCTAGCCACGTCCCTGTCCATGGTTATCCCACTTAATCTATTGAAGGCTCTGTTGTCCTGTTGTCCACATTAGTCAGGATCAGCCTCACGTATGAGTAACTTATAACGTGTGTTACTACAGTAATGCCCTCAGTAATCGACTCCTTAACCCTTTGAGTGCCAGGTCGATTTTTGTATCAACCCATATACCCTGTGCCAATGCATTCTCTTATATATGCGAGTCGACCATTTTTTTTTAACAATTTTTGACAATTTTAATAATTTATTCTTATATTCTTTAACAGACTTATTGTGTAGGTTTAGGGCCGATGAGATCGGCCCCTGGCACTCAAAGGGTTAACCACATCAGAATTATGGGTAACTTTTCAGGAATTAGTCGGAAATATGGCTTGTTGCCATTCATCGGAAAGCTCTCAGTTAGTTAGTTTATGTTATGCCAATGATGTCGTTGAAGCAATCTAAAGAATATCAAATCACACACAGTATTGTCCTAAATAATCGACCCCTAAACCACAGCAGAATTATGGGAAATTTTTCAGGATTTAGTTG
The DNA here is from genome assembly GCA_032622095.1 of Siphonodentalium dalli. Taxonomy (NCBI): domain Eukaryota; kingdom Metazoa; phylum Mollusca; class Scaphopoda; order Gadilida; family Siphonodentaliidae; genus Siphonodentalium; species Siphonodentalium dalli. The sequence goes on along the minus strand of CP136069.1, from coordinate 17,286,941 downwards.
GAAATATGGCTTGTTGCCATTCATCGTAAAGCTCTCAGTGAGTTAGTTTATGTTATGCCAATGATGTCGTTGGAGCAATCTAAAGAATATCAAATCACACACAGTAATGTCCTAAATAATCGACCCCTAAACCACAGCAGAATTATGGGAAATTTTTCAGGATTTAGTTGGAAATATGGCTTGTTGCCATTCATCGTAAAGCTCTCAGTGAGTTAGTTTATGTTATGCCAATGATGTCGTTGAAGCAATCTAAAGAATATCAAATCACACACAGTAATGTCCTAAATAATCGACCCCTAAACCACAGCAGAATTATGGGAAATTTTTCAGGATTTAGTTGGAAATATGGCTTGTTGCCATTCATCGTAAAGCTCTCAGTGAGTTAGTTTATGTTATGCCAATGATGTCGTTGAAGCAATCTAAAGAATATCAAATCACACACAGTAATGTCCTAAATAATCGACCCCTAAACCACAGCAGAATTATGGGAACTTTTTCAGGATTTAGTCGGAAATATGGCTTGTTGCCATTCATCGTAAAGCTCTCAGTGAGTTAGTTTATGTTATGCCAATGATGTCGTTGAAGCAATCTAAAGAATATCAAATCACACACAGTAATGTCCTAAATAATCGACCCCTAAACCACAGCAGAATTATGGGAAATTTTTCAGGATTTAGTCGGAAATATGGCTTGTTGTCATTCATCGTAAAGCTCTCAGTGAGTTAGTTTATGTTATGTCAATGATGTCGTTGAAGCAATCTAAAGAATATCAAATCACACACAGTAATGTCCTAAATAATCGACCCCTAAACCACAGCAGAATTATGGGAAATTTTTCAGGATTTAGTTGGAAATATGGCTTGTTGCCATTCATCGTAAAGCTCTCAGTGAGTTAGTTTATGTTATGCCAATGATGTCGTTGAAGCAATCTAAAGAATATCAAATCACACACAGTAATGTCCTAAATAATCGACCCCTAAACCACAGCAGAATTATGGGAACTTTTTCAGGATTTAGTCGGAAATATGGCTTGTTGCCATTCATCGTAAAGCTCTCAGTGAGTTAGTTTATGTTATGCCAATGATGTCGTTGAAGCAATCTAAAGAATATCAAATCACACACAGTAATGTCCTAAATAATCGACCCCTAAACCACAGCAGAATTATGGGAACTTTTTCAGGATTTAGTCGGAAATATGGCTTGTTGCCATTCATCGTAAAGCTCTCCGTGAGTTAGTTTATGTTATGCCAATGATGTCGTTGAAGCAATCTAAAGAATATCAAATCACACACAGTAATGTCCTAAATAATCGACCCCTAAACCACAGCAGAATTATGGGAACTTTTTCAGGATTTAGTCGGAAATATGGCTTGTTGCCATTCATCGTAAAGCTCTCCGTGAGTTAGTTTATGTTATGCCAATGATGTCGTTGGAGCAATCTAAAGAATATCAAATCACACACAGTAATGTCCTAAATAATCGACCCCTAAACCACAGCAGAATTATGGGAAATTTTTCAGGATTTAGTCGGAAATATGGCTTGTTGCCATTCATCGTAAAGCTCTCAGTGAGTTAGTTTATGTTATGCCAATGATGTCGTTGAAGCAATCTAAAGAATATCAAATCACACACAGTAATGTCCTAAATAATCGACCCCTAAACCACAGCAGAATTATGGGAAATTTGTCAGGATTTAGTCGGAAATATGGCTTGTTGCCATTCATCGTAAAGCTCTCAGTGAGTTAGTTTATGTTATGTCAATGATGTCGTTGAAGCAATCTAAAGAATATCAAATCACACACAGTAATGTCCTAAATAATCGACCCCTAAACTACAGCAGAATTATGGGAAATTTTTCAGGATTTAGTCGGAAATATGGCTTGTTGCCATTCATCGTAAAGCTCTCAGTGAGTTAGTTTATGTTATGTCAATGATGTCGTTGAAGCAATCTAAAGAATATCAAATCACACACAGTAATGTCCTAAATAATCGACCCCTAAACCACAGCAGAATTATGGGAAAAATTTCAGGATTTAGTCGGAAATATGGCTTGTTGCCATTCATCGTAAAGCTCTCAGTGAGAGCTTCCGATGAATGGCAACAAGCCACGTTTCTGACTAAATCCTGAAACCTCTAGAATGCAACATATAGTGCGCCGGACCTTTCTATTTTGTTGCAAACTCAGCACGAGATCACGAATATGTATGGCATGCGGCAAGGGTCATTTAGTAATCAGCATAAACTATGTATTGCAAAAATAATTGCTCTAATTTCCATAAACTATTTGCAAACTTCAAACGCTTTAATGTGGAGTCTTTTTTTGTAAAATTAAGAAAATTACTTGCTGAAGTACAGGAGAACATTGTCGTAATTGCCTTTAAGGTCAGACCGCACTGACACAATGACTCGACATTGTCGTAATTGCCTTTAAGGTCAGACCGCACTGACACAATGACTCGACATCGTCGACATAAATCACGCACAGAACACGCATTTTGTCTATGATTTGGAGTATAGTGCTGTTGGGTGAATTTCCATCACGACTGTTGCAATTTATTGACAGATAAGAGTAAAAAATTTGTCTGCAATTATGAGAAATCCACAACAGTCATATACATGTACACGTATGCGCTAAAAGCGGATTTATGCAAGTCTGAGTTTAGTGTGCATAGCGGGCTAGCATCACAACATTTACCCTCTTGGAGCCTCATTATGCATGGTCTCATCTGCTGTTGGAGACAGAGACTCGGATTGAGGTTCCCAAAAGGTGAATATTTGGGGGAAATTATAAAGAGAAACCAAACTAAAAAAAATAGAATCTCAAGTTGTATAGAAAGTTGATAATAAAGAAACTTTCCAAAAAAGATGGAGCCTAAGCAGAATGAGGTCCCCAGAGGGTGCATTTAGTGATGCTAGGCTTGGTTTTAAACCGAATGTGTTCGTTACTTTAGTGCTGGTCTTGTGTTGGAAATAGGGGCGCATTTATATCATGAACCATGCATGTATGATATTGTGATATTTCTCACTATTTGTAATAGAACACTAAACAATTCCAGACCACTGAAATATGTATCCAACTCGGCAGAATATTACAAAAAAAACAAAACAGCGATAACTTTGGATTATAACCATTTCCTGGTCCATAACGAAATTGCAGGAGCAATTTAATCCCGAAGAAGAAGGTACTATGGTATTGTTAATTTCGGACTTCACGAGTTTAATATCAGTGCTAATTTTTGGACAATTATTTCATTGTTTATCTACATTTGTTCAATGAAATAATTTACCCACTGAAAATACGACATGCAAATAGTGAGAAATATCACAATATCATACATGCATAATACGCAGCATGATACTAAATAAACAATAAACTATAACCGCAGTTATATTGGCTTATAAAACATCTCCAAAGTGTCATAAATGTATCTCATCTGTTGTCTACACACAATAGGTTCTGCCACACGTGTTACAAAGTACTCGACTACCATGAATTGGTTTACCACTTCCGTGACCGGAGCTTTCTGAATGTAAGAAAAACTTATAACAATTGATAAAGAATGTAAGAAAAAATTATAAAAAATGATAAAATTGACGATTCTGACAAACCACCACCTTTCAATCTTTATAGCATTCGCATTTGGCGAAATATTTAATCAAGTGACATAACATATGAACGTACATTAAATTTCCTTCACGGGAACATGTCACATGTTTTAAAACATGGCTATGACGTCACTCCTTTGTTCATCGAGTCCAGTTTATAGAATAATGAATGGTTATTGTCGAGATAGTACATTATTTTACAAACAACGAGCCATTATTTTAATAACGGACGCTCAGTATCCAATTTAATGAACGGTTATTTTACTGTGGGCGATTTCATTTTATATGACTTCCATGTATGATACCATAATGTATATGCACGGAGCTATCGGTTTTAAAGTATAATATCGCTCTTATTGATTGCTAGATCATGAGAGACAGTGATAGACATATATATATAGAGCCTCGTCACTCCAGTTGGTGTGAGCTGGGGGGGGGGGTATAACTTCAAATTCCAGGCATGTCGTTTCACGAATAGGCATTGAATTTTCAGCTGTTAAAATTTCTCGAATCTAATTACGTTCCCGGGTGGCATGTTGTAGCACCCCTCACGATAACACCAAAACTAATATATTTATATGTAGTCCTTCGACCCGCGATCTCAAATTACAAGATAACCAAAGCTCCGATTATGCATGTTATACGTACGCTCTCACCAATATGTCATTCAATGTATAATTCTCCGCAAAATTTGAAATATGCCGCATAAATAATTGAATACAAATGCCGAAATGTGAGATGTCGGCACGTCATTTTCATTCAACAGTCGGGGACGCAATGGGGTAATGACTGTCCATTAAGTTGACAATCGGTCAAGATGTCACGCCATCTGTGGAGCCAATGAGCGAGATGATAAGGCAGAACACATGGTACAACTCAGATGTCTTGACCCAATTTCGGGTTAATCCATTCTGATAAAATGTGATGCATCAAACAAATGGACTCGGCCATGTTTTAAGTCAGATAATAGCTTCAAACTGTGCATTATTTCAGCGAATGGAACGATCTCGGCCTATGGCCTCGGTCGATCCATTCCCTGAAATAATGTACAGTTTTCAGCCATTATCCTATACATAGTACACACACATCGGGGTTCACGATTAGATAGCAATTGATATTCAAACGCAGTAACACGTGATACATGAGATTAGGATTACATATCGAAATAAGTATCCTGAGTTAATCGGAAGGGCGATAACTCTTTGTCCCCACATCCGGTTGTAACTAGCAATCTGATTGGCTACAACGCCACGTTTAAATCACCATGTCCCCGTCACCCTTGACAGCGGGGTATACGAGAACGTGCGCCAAACATCGGGGGTATATGAGCACGTGAAACATCGGGGTATATGAATGACCCTTGAACTGGCAGTTTCCACCAATCGTGACGTTGCTCTCGCACGCCGAATTTGACGTCACCTGACGCCGGGTCCTTAGGTCAGCTACTGAATTATTCTTATTGGTGTGAATTAATCGGATAACCTATGAAAAACACACTTAAATTAAGGAGACATGGTTATTGTTGTGGGGACAAAATCGTTATCTCCGGCAATATCGTGGGGTACATGGAGATTTAATACCTGGGTGTCTCTTTTTGAAACCCTCGGCTCCGCCTCGGGGTTCAAACTCGACATCCAGGTATTAAATCTCCATGTACCCCCGATGTTGCCGAAGATAACTAATAATATAGAACGTATTTTAACGAAATAACGAAAATTTGTATGGAACAATTTATTATTCGACAATAATAATAGCCTCAATCCTGCATGACCTCGCGTGCCACTTGTTACTGCGATTTAATATCAATCTAACCCGATTATAGAGTTTGCTGTTAACCCTTCCTATACCAACTACTCATCAAAAATTGACGAGTAGTTCCCTTAGGTAATGTTCAGATAGGTCGTTTGTTGAAATTACTATCTGAATATTTCCCATCAATGAATCCTTCTGCTCTTGTATTGTCTGTGATATGTAGGTCGTCTGCTTTTATTAGCTGAACAGCAACGCCCCTCCAAATGAATAATAGACTGTTCCAGTGTATACTTTTCAGCAGAGAAAGGGTTAATTTCCAAACTCACCATAGTCATCTGCGACGCATTGAATGAAAACATGCCAGACAAATGTGCCAGTGTGTGAATGCAGCCTTAGTCTTCATATATTATATTTCTATTCCTTTTTTGAACAATTTTCTCAAGGTAGTTATGGTGTTGATTACGAATCATGTGCACGTGCAATTATATTCTTAAAATACACCGTTGTTTATGGTTTATTCTCTAACGCGATAAAACAGTGTTTGCCATATTCGCCAGTGTGTGAAAGTACCATTTGTTTGACGTTTACCAGCTGACTGACCGGCGAATGTGATTCAGTGTAAAACTTGCATGTGTATATTTACATCTCAAAGATTAGCCCTTTCATGACAGGAGCTGCGCTGATGCAACATTAAATACCCTGTGCCAATGCAGTCTCCCATAGGGAGCCTCGCATATATAAGATAATGCACTGGTTTACAAGATCAAGGTAAATATTGTTAGGCCAATGCTTCTCTTATATACACGAGGTGCTCTATATAAGACAATGCATTGGCACAAGGTTTTCGTAAAATTTCAGGAAGCTCCAGTCATGAAAGAGTTAATAATTCTTTTTCCTGTTACTGATTTTGTTCTATTTTATCTTCTTCAGACAAAGTTACAGTCGTGATACAGAAGATATTTATGGTAGTTCCGGAAGAGGCAAAAAAAGGTTGACGACAATGTTTGCGTAGCTGGGGAAGGATCTCAAAATCGTTTATTCCATACATCATGCGCCATCATACTACACATTACAGTATATTGAACCACATTCAGACTATCATTGAAGATTCACTCAGGAATTGTAACATTGATTACATTCACTTACGCAGGGTACCAGTATACTAGTAACACGAATGTCCATTACAGTAATGCCCTAAATAATCGACTCATTAACCACAGCAGAATTGTGTGTAATTTTTCAGGATTTAGTTTTTAGGCAACAAGCCATATTTATGAATAAATCCTGAAATGTTTTCCATAATTCTGATGTGGTTAAAGGGTCATATACTTCGGGAATTACTGTATAGCCGTTACCTCTATAATGCAATATATAGTGCGCCGGACCTTTCTATTTTGTTGCAAACTCAGCACGAGACCACTGATGGGAAAGCTCTCACTGGGAGCTTTCCGATGAATGGCAACAAGCCATATTTCCGACTAAATTCTGAAAAATTATCCATAATTCTGCTGTGGTTAAGGCGTCGATTATTTAGCGCATTACTGTACGAGATTAATTCGTCCGAGTATAAATCACTGGCTTCCAGAAAAACTCCTGTAATATGCTTATAACATCTCTGTACAAAATATGGCCAGTTCATGTCGGAGGCCAAATTCACTTGTATTAATAATGACACTGAAGCGCAATCAATTGTGCTGAAGCGCAATTAATTGCAATGAAGCGAAATTTAATTATACTGAAGATTAATCCAATTACGTTTAACTGCAATTACAACGCATTTACCCATATAATGGCTAAACCACTCCGAGTTTATTGAAATAACCAAACTGACTATGTGAATATCACACCGATAGTTTGGTCTTACAATCCAAAATGGCTTCAACTAGTTATCTGGAGGGATAGCACTTCAGTACAATTGGTTTGAGCTTTCAGTTAACAATTTACCAATATATTTGAACTTAGTCTCCCATTAGTTTCCATTGTGGACTTTGTAACTCCAAATCGTTATCTGGTGGAGTTACCAGTTACTCGCCGATGGCCGGTGGTTTGCCGCACATGGTTGACGAGTTTATCAGCCATTGAAATCACTGTTAGATTAGTCGCAAGTGTGCGGATTTCCTCCACCACTAAAACTGGCAATGTCGTGATATGGCCTTAGTGGCTAAAACGACAATAAACCCCAATCAATCAATCAATCAATCAATCAATCAATCAATCAATCAATCAACCTATTAGTCCAGTCTGAACATGATTCCGCTGCATGATCGTTCTAATATATGTGTTTCGTATATAAACTTTTTGTGTTTTGGGGAAATTTATTATGCTGTTTAATTCATTACTCATGAAACACATCTCTGCTTTGTTGGCATTATCCAACCGATACATAGAATAGAATCCGGTTTTTAGATAGTTTCGCATTGGTGTAGATACTGTGATAATCATCAATGGATTGTCATGGATACCATTTTGATCATTGCTTCGGTTTCATAAAGCCTCGTAGTACAGGGGCGTAGTTACGGGGATGAGAATGACGCAAGGATAGTTGGAAATTTTAGACCGACAATAGCTATATTGCGATCCGGCTGAAGGAGTTGGGTACAGTTGGAAATTATAAATTGGAACCATCGCCAAGCTGGGTACCCGTATCCATGCCATTGGTCTCACAGGTTGCATGTACAATTGTACATGTATGTAGCCAGTGATGCCGTTGCCTGCACACACATATTGATTCCAGGGTTATGTCTCAGACATATATTGCAGCTTCTATTTCGCTGGAGATAAGTTGATTGCTGAATGTGCCAAAACACAAGCGCTCTATGCTTGACAATCAGTAGCATATATACATTGTACCAAAACATTTACATTAAAGGTACGTCCTTACGCTGACAAGTTTTCATGGTATGTTTGTTGGCATTTCGTCTTAGAAAAGCACATGGTGCCAGAATATGAACGGAAACATGCAAATAACATGCATCTTTACCAAAGCGAATGACATAAGAATTATAATTTCTGTAGTTCCACTTGTAACGGTGATACTGCTATTTGCCTTCATATACCTGTATGATTGATTCTTACAAGATAATTGCATGCTATTTACAGGCAAATTCCGGTAGCATCAGTATATTTGGAAACACATAGAATTTACGTACTTGTTAGCTGTGGCACAGATGCATTGTATATGCATGTTTCCTTTCATATGCTTGCAACATATCGTTTTCTTCGACGAAATGCCCCCAAGCAACATCGTGCAAACTTGACAGCCTATGAACGTACCATAATATGAAACTAATGATACCTTGTTACTAGTTTTCTTGTTTTATCAAATATTTCTATGGTAGGTGTACATCCTTTCAAGTTTCAGTAATATAAAAAAAATTGTTTGGTTATTTATTTTTCACATATATTCTCTTTCTTCATTCCAAAAATATCAAACAATTAGATTTAGGAAATGTCCGGTTTTCACATTTAGTCAGTCCTGTCCGATATTTAAGTTATTTTACCACAAATCATTATCATTATTGTACATGCTGTCACCTGAATTTATTGTGTCTGACATTTGCAGAATGAGGCCCTAGAGGGTGAATTTAGTGATGCTAACACGCCCAGCGCGGGCTAGTATAATCAACTTCTCCTTCTGTGGACCTTACTCTGCATAGGTCTCAACTGCTATGGGATCAGAGTGAAGTTCACCCGTTGAAGTTGGTGATGTTCATCCATTAGTCACCTCGATTGTGCATTTTATCTTCTGCAAATTAGGGGATATAGAAATTGAACAGAAGGGAAAAAGTAACTACTAAAACAGTGTTAAAATTAGACTATAGATACTTCCCAGAAGATGATGCCTAAGCATAATGAAGCCCTCAGAGTGTGAATTTTGGTGACGCTAGCTCGCCAAGTGGAATAGCGTCACTATATCCACCCTCTGGGGACCTCATTCTCCTAATATCAGACACACTAGATTCAGGCTTGTCCGTCACATTTTGTTCTCTTTGATTATGACATGTGTACGCGCGAATGTTTGTTGGGTTATTTTGTTGTACGTGTAATATTACGTCTGCATGGATTTAATTGTGTTATATTAGTGAGAATTAGGTCAACAGCATTAAAACTTGTGACGTCAGTAATCTAAAGACCATAGTATTCTATAAACTTGGCGGTGAAGACAACCATATATATAGAGAAACGGTTATATTCCCCAAAGAAAGGTCCAAAGTTTTCACATACAGTATTTCTATAGTCGGCTGTATAACCCGAAACGAGCCCCCGCATATCCCGTGTAAACTTAACCAATTCTCGTTAAAACAGATGGGTGTTCGGGGGGGGGGGGGGGCTCGGTTGCTCAATCGGTTAGGGGTACAACTCCAAGTCGTTTCGCCCTCCAGCGCTGGCGATGAGGGTTCAAATCCACATGTTCCCATCGTGGACTCTAGATCGTTATTTGGTGGAGATGGTCGGTGGTTTGCCGCACATGGTCGATGAGTTTATCAGCCATTGAAATCACTGTTAGATTAGCCATAAGTGTGCGGATTTCCTCCACCACTAAAACTGACAATGTCATGATATGGCCTTAGTTGGTGAAAGCGACATTAAACCCCAATCAATCAATCAATACAGATGGGTGAGGGTTGTCAATATTCCTTGCTCATGCATTGGTAGAATTTCCTCTCCACCCATGTAGAATTTTATAGTGTTGTATTTGTGGAACGTATACCTGGTTTGTCAAAAACAGTAGTTTTCATGAATATTTGTTAGCACAGACATGGAAGCAATCGGGACGATTGTTGTCTATTTTCTGATAGTATTCACATATAATTGAACGACAGAGGGAGTTGGTGGTGTATCTCCTCCTAACTTTGGCTAAATTTTCAACAGATGGAAATGGCATACCTGACGCATCATCAGGCGGAAACTTAAAGGGGTACTGTACACTAAACCCGGCCATTTATGGGACCATCTCCTTTAACACTCAACAGAATATATGCAACACATGAATGAATTTGAGTCATGGATTAGTAAAAATACACTCATGTGCTCTATGAATGATGCAAACAACATGGTATTTAAAATGAAAATGAGTTTATGAATCTGTCACTTGTTGCATATATTCTGTTGAGTATAAAAGGAGATGGTCTTATAAATGGCCAGATTTAGTGTACGGTCCCACTTTAATGGCAAAATATCTTTCATTTGATAATTTCCAACCATTAACTAATTTTTTTAATTTCTGTTTTACACAAAAGTTTTTTTCTTAATTTTGAAAAATAAAAATTGGATTGAAATATCCATCAGTTAGACAAATTCCAACCACTGTGAGTGTTTTCATTTGGAAATTCATTTGGAAAGCTCGAGTTACCAGTTATAAATTGGAAAAACAAGGTAAGAAAATGGAATTCATGGAAATTCCCCGACTTTCCAGTTGGAGTTTCTGTCTGGTTGAAGGTATGTAGCTGGACACCACCAACAATATTCTATATAGCATTCCCTGTTCACGTTGTTGTTAAGTTTGCTCTTTGTAAATACAAATTGTATTACTTATAGAAATGGAAGAGCTAGAGCGGAAGGCAATCAATGATACCTGTCGAAAAAAAAAATAAAGATATTAGCGTTAACTTGAGATACAGACTGGACTTACACGGAAACACTTGCACAGCAGCCCAAAAACCGCCACCTCACCTTCCGCATTTTGGTAGTATGCATTATTCGCATCTGATTGTCGTATCAATTAATCGTTGTCGCAGGTATGTGTCCTGGTCAATTGAAAATCATATGTTGGTAGTCGACGAAAACGGATGCGACTTACGTAAATCTGATGTGTTTTACCCAGGTATGTTGTGTACCTAGATTTAATTTCGATTATATATGGCCACGTTGTCTATTAAATAGTCAACTACGACATAAACAGTTAAAAAAGTAAGTCCCCCTTCATAGAATACCATGTAACTCATATCTTTTTCGCCCGATCGATTTGAAATTGATAGGGAATTGAGAACATGGTAAATGCAGTACACTGTGAAAGTCAATTATCCCGACGATTTTCTAACCTTCTTCTGAATGTCGCTTGATTGGAAAATTTGCCATTTTCAAAAAGCACACTTTCAACATTGACGTTAAATAGAATTGCGTGGTGCTGATCGGACAACTGTGTGATCTGTGTTTCTTAACCCTTTACCCAACAAAACGGCCAAAACCAGCCAAATAAAGCTTCAACAGCCTAAAATATCTTCGGTCTGTCTCAATAGAACCATACAAATGTGGATATCATTGGAACCGGCTCCTTGACCACATTGTGATAGTTACAGTTATGCCCTGTGCCAGTGCATTCTCTTATATATGCGAGGCGACCTATGGTCGACTCGCATATATAAGAGAATGCATTGGCACAGGGCCCTTCTGTTGGGTAAAGGGTTAAGTGTCTCCGGTCTTATTACTGTGTGTGGTTTTCTTGTTCTTGACCAGTTGCCACTCTGTGGGAATTTAGGGGCATGATTTTGAACAACACCTATATTTGGCCCACTGCATGCAGTCACTCGAAATGGTCCCTGTCGCGTATGGCGGACCAATCAATGGTTATCGCCATAGATGTGTTTGATACCAGAAGCGATAAGAAAACTCATTGTCAAGAAACTGGCAACGTGAAGACTGTCAAATGTTGAAGCAGTCTTTCGCATAGCCAGTTTCATGAAATATGGCCGAGTTTTCTGGTCGCATTCGGTGAAACACCCATTCTATACGAACGACCAGATTTACGGGCTTATTTGCCTTCAATAAATCTTTGGCGATAAAATATCATGCTGTACTGAGTTTATCATGCTGTACTGAGTTTATCATGCTGTACTGAGTTTATCATGCTGTACTGAGTTTATCATGCTGTACTGAGTTTATCATGCTGTACTGAGTTTATCATGCTGTACTGAGTTTATCATGCTGTACTGAGTTTATCATGCTGTACTGAGTTTATCATGCTGTACTGAGTTTATCATGCTGTACTGAGTTTATCGTGCTGTACTGAGTTTATCATGCTGTACTGAGTTTATCATGCTGTACTGAGTTTATCATGCTGTACTGAGTTTATCATGCTGTACTGAGTTTATCATGCTGTACTGAGTTTATCATGCTGTACTGAGTTTATCATGCTGTACTGAGTTTATCATGCTGTACTGAGTTTATCATGCTGTACTGAGTTTATCATGCTGTACTGAGTTTATCATGCTGTACTGAGTTTATCATGCTGTACTGAGTTTATCATGCTGTACTGAGTTTATCATGCTGTACTGAGTTTATCATGCTGTACTGAGTTTATCATGCTGTACTGAGTTTATCATGCTGTACTGAGTTTATCATGCTGTACTGAGTTTATCATGCTGTACTGAGTTTATCATGCTGTACTGAGTTTATCATGCTGTACTGAGTTTATCATGCTGTACTGAGTTTATCATGCTGTACTGAGTTTATCATGCTGTACTGAGTTTATCATGCTGTACTGAGTTTATCATGCTGTACTGAGTTTATCATGCTGTACTGAGTTTATCATGCTGTACTGAGTTTATCATGCTGTACTGAGTTTATCATGCTGTACTGAGTTTATCATGCTGTACTGAGTTTATCATGCTGTACTGAGTTTATCATGCTGTACTGAGTTTATCATGCTGTACTGAGTTTATCATGCTGTACTGAGTTTATCATGCTGTACTGAGTTTATCATGCTGTACTGAGTTTATCATGCTGTACTGAGTTTATCATGCTGTACTGAGTTTATCATGCTGTACTGAGTTTATCATGCTGTACTGAGTTTATCATGCTGTACTGAGTTTATCATGCTGTACTGAGTTTATCATGCTGTACTGAGTTTATCATGCTGTACTGAGTTTATCATGCTGTACTGAGTTTATCATGCTGTACTGAGTTTATCATGCTGTACTGAGTTTATCATGCTGTACTGAGTTTATCATGCTGTACTGAGTTTATCATGCTGTACTGAGTTTATCATGCTGTACTGAGTTTATCATGCTGTACTGAGTTTATCATGCTGTACTGAGTTTATCATGCTGTACTGAGTTTATCATGCTGTACTGAGTTTATCATGCTGTACTGAGTTTATCATGCTGTACTGAGTTTATCATGCTGTACTGAGTTTATCATGCTGTACTGAGTTTATCATGCTGTACTGAGTTTATCATGCTGTACTGAGTTTATCATGCTGTACTGAGTTTATCATGCTGTACTGAGTTTATCATGCTGTACTGAGTTTATCATGCTGTACTGAGTTTATCATGCTGTACTGAGTTTATCATGCTGTACTGAGTTTATCATGCTGTACTGAGTTTATCATGCTGTACTGAGTTTATCATGCTGTACTGAGTTTATCATGCTGTACTGAGTTTATCATGCTGTACTGAGTTTATCATGCTGTACTGAGTTTATCATGCTGTACTGAGTTTATCATGCTGTACTGAGTTTATCATGCTGTACTGAGTTTATCATGCTGTACTGAGTTTATCATGCTGTACTGAGTTTATCATGCTGTACTGAGTTTATCATGCTGTACTGAGTTTATCATGCTGTACTGAGTTTATCATGCTGTACTGAGTTTATCATGCTGTACTGAGTTTATCATGCTGTACTGAGTTTATCATGCTGTACTGAGTTTATCATGCTGTACTGAGTTTATCATGCTGTACTGAGTTTATCATGCTGTACTGAGTTTATCATGCTGTACTGAGTTTATCATGCTGTACTGAGTTTATCATGCTGTACTGAGTTTATCATGCTGTACTGAGTTTATCATGCTGTACTGAGTTTATCATGCTGTACTGAGTTTATCATGCTGTACTGAGTTTATCATGCTGTACTGAGTTTATCATGCTGTACTGAGTTTATCATGCTGTACTGAGTTTATCATGCTGTACTGAGTTTATCATGCTGTACTGAGTTTATCATGCTGTACTGAGTTTATCATGCTGTACTGAGTTTATCATGCTGTACTGAGTTTATCATGCTGTACTGAGTTTATCATGCTGTACTGAGTTTATCATGCTGTACTGAGTTTATCATGCTGTACTGAGTTTATCATGCTGTACTGAGTTTATCATGCTGTACTGAGTTTATCATGCTGTACTGAGTTTATCATGCTGTACTGAGTTTATCATGCTGTACTGAGTTTATCATGCTGTACTGAGTTTATCATGCTGTACTGAGTTTATCATGCTGTACTGAGTTTATCATGCTGTACTGAGTTTATCATGCTGTACTGAGTTTATCATGCTGTACTGAGTTTATCATGCTGTACTGAGTTTATCATGCTGTACTGAGTTTATCATGCTGTACTGAGTTTATCATGCTGTACTGAGTTTATCATGCTGTACTGAGTTTATCATGCTGTACTGAGTTTATCATGCTGTACTGAGTTTATCATGCTGTACTGAGTTTATCACGCTGTACTGAGTTTATCATGTTCTCAATTTGTTGAAAATTTCAACGCGATCGAGCGAATAACATATAGGAGACACATGTTATTATATATAGTAACTTTTTAGGTGTTTATTTGCCCAGTCATCATATTATGTGCACGTAGCATACAGTTCATTTTCGAACAAATTTCACATTGACAAAAGTCTTTCCACAAACTGCTTCGAGTTTTATAATGAAGCAAAACAAGGGTGCGATTCGTGATTTAATTGTTAAATATCGTGTGTTTTGTGTGTAGCGCGATTGTCGTTTTTGGTGAGGAATTTACAAGAATGTTTTCAAAGAAATGTTGAAATTTAATATTATTTTGTTAAATGACATATTTGTGACTCATCCTTCAATATATATACATCATCTAATATTTTTGATTCCTCCTTTGAATCTACATTATAATGTGAATAAAATAATTACGTACATATATATACCTCTGTTATGTTTTTGGTTTCGCAACCCATGGACAGATTCCTTATTGTTGTAAACATTCAAAATGTCCCAAAAACCGGTAAAAGTGCCAGAACATGCTTCGTCAATTTCGAATTTCCTCTAAGCTATCAGAAGTTATGGATCTTCTTTTTTTTTTTGTGCCATTTTGTTTTTGTTTCTTGGTGATAACATTAGTTTTGGATTCTTATTCCGTCGCCTTGAAACTTGGTATTCTGTAGTTTAGTCACAGAACAGGCAGTTCGTACGAACTCATTATGGAAGTCTCATAACTCTTGTCGAAGGTCTCACAGAATGGAAGTCCCACAACTACCATTCCGTTGGTCTCCGCGAATCGACCATTTACTGATGGATCAAACAGACTAACGTTAAAGGGGTACTGTACGCCATTTTCAATAAATTCCCGGTAATAAAAATGATCAAATATCGATAATATATGGAAAATAAGCAATTTGAGTCGAAGATGTATTCAGTGAACGTTCAGGTTAATCGGTTATCTCACAATCAAAGATAATAATTTGATATAAATTTAATTTTTGGCTGGAGTCATAAATTAAATTACGTATTTCCGTGTACAACTGTGTACAAGACGTAATCAAAATTAATTGAGGGATAGTGGATTGGTAAACGCATGGCACATATAATCGTGTAAACTCAAGTCGCTCACTGTAGTGACTATACAATAACTTAAATGAGTTTATCATATGACTCAATCATTATTAGCTCAACTTTACTTTGTAAAGTTTGAGCTATTGCCATGGCTTTGTCGTCCGTCGTCCGTGTGTGCGTGTGTGCATGTGCGCGTGTGTGCGTAAGGCGTCAACAATGCAGTCTACAGGTCGTACATTTGATCGGATCATTATGAAATTTGTCATAGCTGTTGACATCAACATTTAGACTAGAATGATTCATTTTGGGGTCATTCGGTAAAAAAAACATGGCCGCCAGTGGCCATCTTGCATTTCAAAATTCAATCCATTAGCACGGGCTACGGGGCGTACTGTTTGTCTGATCGTCATGAAATTAGTCATGGATGTTAATATTGACATGTAGATGGGAACGAGCAATTTTGGGGTCATTTGGCCCAAAAACATGGCCGCCAGCAGCCATCTTGGATTTTACTCTTTGTGTGACTAAATTCTTTAGCACGGGCTACAGGTCGTACTTTTAGTCCGATCATCATAAAATTTGTCATGGCTGTTGAAATTGGAATATAGATGGGAACGAGTCATTTTGGGGTCATTCGGACAAAAAACATGGCCGCCAGCGGCCATCTTGGATTTCAAAATTCAATCCATTAGCACGGGCCACAGGTCGTACTGTTCTTCTGATCATCATGAAATTTGTCATGGATGTTAATATTGACATGTAGATGGGAACGAGTAATTTTGGGGTCATTCGGCCAAAAAACATGGCGGCCAGCAGCCATCTTGGATTTTACTCTTTGTATGACTAAATTCTTTAGCACGGGCTACAGGTCGTACCTTTAGTCCGATCATCATAAAATTTGTCATGGCTGTTGAAATTGGAATGTAGATGGGAACGAGTCATTTTGGAGTCATTCGGACAAAAAACATGGCCGCCAGCGGCCATCTTGGATTTCAAAATTCAATCCATTAGCACGGGCCACAGGTCGTACTGTTCGTCTGATCATCATGAAATTTGTCATGGATGTTAATATTGACATGTAGATGGAACGAGTAATTTTGGGGTCATTCGGCCAAAAAACATGGCGGCCAGCAGCCATCTTGGATTTTACTCTTTGTATGACTAAATTCTTTAGCACGGGCTAAAGGTCGTACCTTTAGTCCGATCATCATAAAATTTGTCATGGCTGTTGAAATTGGAATGTAGATGGGAACGAGTCATTTTGGGGTCATTCGGACAAAAAACAATGGCCTCAATGGCCATCTTGGATTTCAAAATTCAATCCATTAGCACGGGCCACAGGTCGTACTGTTCGTCTGATCATCATGAAATTTGTCATGGATGTTAATATTGACATGTAGATGGGAACGAGTAATTTTGGGGTCATTCGGCCTAAAAACATGCGGCCAGCAGCCATCTTGGATTTTACTCTTTGTATGACTAAATTCTTTAGCACGGGCTACAGGTCGTACCTTTAGTCTGATCATCATCAAATTTGTCATGGATGTTAATATTGACATGTAGATGGGAACGAGTAATTTTGGGGTCATTTGGCCCAAAAACATGGCCGCCAGCAGCCATCTTGGATTTTACTCTTTGTACGCATGACTAAATCCTTTAGCACGGGCTACAGGTCGTACCTTTAGTCTGATCATCATAAAATTTGTCATGGCTGTTGAAATTGGAATGTAGATGGGAACGAGTCATTTTGGGGTCATTTGGCCCAAAAACATGGCCGCCAGCAGCTATCTTGGATTTTACTCTTTGTATGACTAAATCCTTTAGCACGGGCTACAGGTCGTACCTTTAGTCTGATCATCATAAAATTTGTCATGGCTGTTGAAATTGGAATGTAGATGGGAACGAGTCATTTTGGGGTCATTCGGACAAAAAACAATGGCCGCCAGTGGCCATCTTGGATTTCAAAATGCAATCCATTAGCAAGGGCCACAGGTCGTACTGTTCGTCTGATCATCATGAAATTTGTCATGGATGTTAATATTGACATGTAGATGGGAACGAGTCATTTTGGGGTCATTCAGTCAAAAAACATGGCCGCCAGCAGGCATCTTTGATTTTACTCTTTGTATGACTAAATCTTTTAGCACGGACTAACGGTCGTACCTTTAGTCCGATCATCATAAAATTTGTCATGGCTGTTGAAATTGGAATGTAGATGGGAACGAGTTATTTTGGGGTCATTCGGACAAAAAACATGGCCGCCAGCGGCCATCTTGGATTTCAAAATTTAATCCATTAGCACGGGCCACAGGTCGTACTGTTCGTCTGATCATCATGAAATTTGTTTTGGATGTTAATATTGACATGTAGATGGGAACGAGTCATTTTGGGGTCATTCTGTCAAAAAATATGGCCGCCAGCAGGCATATTTGATTTTACTCTTTGTATGACTAAATCCTTTCGCACGGGCTAAAGGTCGTACATTTAGTCCGATCATCATGAAATTTGTCATGGATGATAATATTGAAATGTATATGGGAACGAGTCATTTTGGGGTCATTCAGCCAAAAAACATGGCCGCCAGCAGCCATCTTGGATTTTACTCTTTGTATGACTAAATTCTTCAGCACGGGCTGCAGGTCGTACCTTTAGTCTGATCATCATAAAATTTGTCATGGATATTAACAATGTCATGTAGGTGGGAACAAGTAATTTTGGGTTCATTCAGCCTAAAAACATGGTCGCCAGCAGCCATCTTGGATTTTACTCTTTGTATGACTAAATCCTTTAGCACGGGCTACAGGTCCTACTTTGTGTCTGATCATCATAAAATTTGTCAAGAATGTTAATACTGACATGTAGATGGGAAAGAGTCATTTTGGGGTCATTCGGCCAAAAAACATGGCCGCCAGCAGCCATCTTGGATTTTACTCTTTGTATGACTAAATCCTTTAGCACGGGCTACAGGTCGTACCTTTAGTTTGATCATCATAAAATTTGTCATGGCTGTTGAAATTGGAATGTAGATGGGACCAAGTTATTTTGGGGTCATTTGGACAAAAAACGTGGCGGCCAGCGGCCATCTGGGATTTCATAATTTAATCCATTAGCACGGGCCACAGGTCGTACTGTTCGTCTGATCATCATGAAATTTGTCATGGATGATAATATTGACATGTAGATGGGAACGAGTAATTTTGGGGTCATTCGGCCAAAAAACATGGCCGCCAGCAGCCATCTTGGATTTTACTCTTTGTATTACTAAATCCTTTAGCACGGGCCACAGGTCGTACTGTTTGTCTGATCATCATGAAATTTGTCATGGATGATAATATTGACATGTAGATGGGAACGGGTAATTTTGGGGTCATTCGGCCCAAAAACATTGCCGCCAGCAGCCATCTTGGATGACTAAATTCTTTAGCACGGGCTACAGGTCGTACCTTTATTCTGATCATCATAAAATTTGTCGTGGATGTCAACAATAACATGTAGATGGGAATGAGTTATTTTGGGGTCATTCGGCCAAAACACATGGTCGCCAGCAGCCATCTTGGATTTTACTCTTTGTATGACTAAATCCTTTAGCACGAGCTACAGGTTGTACCTTTAGTCTGATCATCATAAAATTTGTCATGAATGTTAATAATGACATGTAGATGGGAACGAGTCATTTTGGGGTCATTCGGCAAAAAAACATGGCCGCCAGCAGCCAACTTGGATTTTACTCTTTGTATGACTAAATTATTTAGCATGGGCTACAGGTCGTACCTTTAGTCTGATCGTCATGAAATTTGTCAAGAATGTTAATACTGACATGTAGATGGGAAAGAGTCATTTTGGGGTCATTCGGCCAAAAAACATGGCCGCCAGCAGCCATCTTGGATTTTACTCTTTGTATGACTAAATCATTTAGCACGGGCTACAGGTCGTACCTTTAGTTTGATCATCATAAAATTTGTCATGGCTGTTGAAATTGGAATATAGATGGGAACGAGTTATTTTGGGGTCATTTGGACAAAAAACGTGGCCGCCAGCGGCCATCTTGGATTTCATAATTTAATCCATTAGCACGGGCCACAGGTCGTACTTTTCGTTTTGATCATCATGAAATTTGTCATGGATGATAATATTGACATGTAGATGGGAACGAGTAATTTTGGGGTCATTCGGCCAAAAAACATGGCCGCCAGCAGCCATCTTGGATTTTACTCTTTGTATTACTAAATCCTTTAGCACGGGCTACAGGTCGTACCTTTAGTCTGATCATCATACAATTTGTCATGGCTGTTGAAATTGGAATGTAGATGGGAACGAGTTATTTTGGGGTCATTTGGACAAAAAACATGGCCGCCAGCGGCCATCTTGTATTTCAAAATTTAATCCATTAGCACGGGCCACAGGTCGTACTGTTTGTCTGATCATCATGAAATTTGTCATGGATGTTAATATTGACATGTAGATGGAACGAGTAATTTTGGGGTCATTCGGCCAAAAAACATGGCGGCCAGCAGCCATCTTGGATTTTACTCTTTGTATGACTAAATTCTTTAGCACGGGCTAAAGGTCGTACCTTTAGTCCGATCATCATAAAATTTGTCATGGCTGTTGAAATTGGAATGTAGATGGGAACGAGTCATTTTGGGGTCATTCGGACAAAAAACAATGGCCTCAATGGCCATCTTGGATTTCAAAATTCAATCCATTAGCACGGGCCACAGGTCGTACTGTTCGTCTGATCATCATGAAATTTGTCATGGATGTTAATATTGACATGTAGATGGGAACGAGTAATTTTGGGGTCATTCGGCCTAAAAACATGCGGCCAGCAGCCATCTTGGATTTTACTCTTTGTATGACTAAATTCTTTAGCACGGGCTACAGGTCGTACCTTTAGTCTGATCATCATCAAATTTGTCATGGATGTTAATATTGACATGTAGATGGGAACGAGTAATTTTGGGGTCATTTGGCCCAAAAACATGGCCGCCAGCAGCCATCTTGGATTTTACTCTTTGTACGCATGACTAAATCCTTTAGCACGGGCTACAGGTCGTACCTTTAGTCTGATCATCATAAAATTTGTCATGGCTGTTGAAATTGGAATGTAGATGGGAACGAGTCATTTTGGGGTCATTTGGCCCAAAAACATGGCCGCCAGCAGCTATCTTGGATTTTACTCTTTGTATGACTAAATCCTTTAGCACGGGCTACAGGTCGTACCTTTAGTCTGATCATCATAAAATTTGTCATGGCTGTTGAAATTGGAATGTAGATGGGAACGAGTCATTTTGGGGTCATTCGGACAAAAAACAATGGCCGCCAGTGGCCATCTTGGATTTCAAAATGCAATCCATTAGCAAGGGCCACAGGTCGTACTGTTCGTCTGATCATCATGAAATTTGTCATGGATGTTAATATTGACATGTAGATGGGAACGAGTCATTTTGGGGTCATTCAGTCAAAAAACATGGCCGCCAGCAGGCATCTTTGATTTTACTCTTTGTATGACTAAATCTTTTAGCACGGACTAACGGTCGTACCTTTAGTCCGATCATCATAAAATTTGTCATGGCTGTTGAAATTGGAATGTAGATGGGAACGAGTTATTTTGGGGTCATTCGGACAAAAAACATGGCCGCCAGCGGCCATCTTGGATTTCAAAATTTAATCCATTAGCACGGGCCACAGGTCGTACTGTTCGTCTGATCATCATGAAATTTGTTTTGGATGTTAATATTGACATGTAGATGGGAACGAGTCATTTTGGGGTCATTCTGTTAAAAAATATGGCCGCCAGCAGGCATATTTGATTTTACTCTTTGTATGACTAAATCCTTTCGCACGGGCTAAAGGTCGTACATTTAGTCCGATCATCATGAAATTTGTCATGGATGATAATATTGAAATGTATATGGGAACGAGTCATTTTGGGGTCATTCAGCCAAAAAACATGGCCGCCAGCAGCCATCTTGGATTTTACTCTTTGTATGACTAAATTCTTCAGCACGGGCTGCAGGTCGTACCTTTAGTCTGATCATCATAAAATTTGTCATGGATATTAACAATGTCATGTAGGTGGGAACAAGTAATTTTGGGTTCATTCAGCCTAAAAACATGGTCGCCAGCAGCCATCTTGGATTTTACTCTTTGTATGACTAAATCCTTTAGCACGGGCTACAGGTCCTACTTTGTGTCTGATCATCATAAAATTTGTCAAGAATGTTAATACTGACATGTAGATGGGAAAGAGTCATTTTGGGGTCATTCGGCCAAAAAACATGGCCGCCAGCAGCCATCTTGGATTTTACTCTTTGTATGACTAAATCCTTTAGCACGGGCTACAGGTCGTACCTTTAGTTTGATCATCATAAAATTTGTCATGGCTGTTGAAATTGGAATGTAGATGGGACCAAGTTATTTTGGGGTCATTTGGACAAAAAACGTGGCGGCCAGCGGCCATCTGGGATTTCATAATTTAATCCATTAGCACGGGCCACAGGTCGTACTGTTCGTCTGATCATCATGAAATTTGTCATGGATGATAATATTGACATGTAGATGGGAACGAGTAATTTTGGGGTCATTCGGCCAAAAAACATGGCCGCCAGCAGCCATCTTGGATTTACTCTTTGTATTACTAAATCCTTTAGCACGGGCCACAGGTCGTACTGTTTGTCTGATCATCATGAAATTTGTCATGGATGATAATATTGACATGTAGATGGGAACGGGTAATTTTGGGGTCATTCGGCCAAAAACATTGCCGCCAGCAGCCATCTTGGATGACTAAATTCTTTAGCACGGGCTACAGGTCGTACCTTTATTCTGATCATCATAAAATTTGTCGTGGATGT
>CP136069.1:17085876-17264111 GCA_032622095.1 Siphonodentalium dalli | reverse complement strand
ACATAAACATACCACCAGAAAAGGGTGTGCCATTTATAATAAGGTTTATAAAATCAAAATATATAATATCTGACAGCGATAAACTGTTGCTGTATGTATGCATCTATATATATGGAAACCATTTAACTCTATCCATATATTTATGAATTTACTAACAATTTTCATCCTATGGGCAACGATAACCCTTAACGATATTATGAGTAACTGCTCGTCCAATAAGAGGCGATAACCTTCAACTATATATAGTTTGCCCAAATTATCATATCTGACATACACGTTAACATGTTGGCATAGAACTTAACTATGAAATGGGAAAGGAGTGATATACATTATAACTGTAAGATGTGCGTCGTATACATCATACATAAATGGGGAGGGTTACTATGCATCATAACTATGGATGGAAATGTGGTAATATACGTCATAACATATATTTGGGAATTTGCAAACAATAGTCCATATCTAATATACTACGATGACCTTTAACTATATTTATCGGGAGCTACATGTATATATTCTCATCCAATGCACACTACGATGACCTTTAACTATATTTATCGGGAACTACAGGTATATATACTCATCCAATGCATGCTACGATGACCTTTATCTATATTTGTGTAACTATGGGGTGTGTAACTTCTCTGTATACTCAATATATACATGTATATGCCTTATACTATTATCGCATAATTAAAACTTCACATAACCGATGAATAATCAACCGTTCTACTATCCTAACTGTTTTTGTTGACTTTTAGATAGCCGTGGGTTCACGCCTTCCGGTTACCAGTCGATGCATCACGCGGGTTTTTATCTGCCTGCTCGGTGTGTCGGTGTGGTGCTTGCGGACCTTGCCAATAAGTTATCATTCCTGACATCCCCTTTGGCATAATTGCCATAAACCACAAAACATATACTATCCGTCGGTGAGGCTTTTGGCAACACGCAACATTCGTTTTTAAACGTTTGACGACTTAATTTCACACTCTTGTTATATTCAGTTTATTATACCTTTAGTTAATAGACAGACTCGTTCTTATTTTAAGTACCCGTTCATTTGTTGATCTTCATGACGTTATGTATTTCAGATCGGCCATATTGGCATTAGTGCGATACAGGTACCGATGGCATGTACATGGTTGCAAAAAATTACTAGTTACAAAACTAGTTACAAAACTTATTGATTGCACGTGTTAAATATGTATATATACATGTATACCTACATATATCACAGATGGTGGCACTGAGTTCATTATTATTACACTTTTGCTAATTGACACATAGACTAACATTACTTCCAACAGTATAGTTGGTTATATTAGGTAATTTGATTCCTAGCATATATAACAATTATAAATGGTAATAGCGGTATGTTATAATCATTAATTTCGGAATGATTACGTCCATTTTGATACCTGTTTACAATATTTAACAATTTTATGAATACTCTTTAATGAATGGTTTTAATCACTTATATGCTCAAGTAACAACGCTCTTTATAAGAGCCCATACTAACCTAAATAATGGCCGCAGCTCGGAAGCATTCACCATAATCAATCTTGGAATTAATATGTAGCATCCACATCCCAGCAGTGCAGTTGGTCATGTGGCACGAGTTTGTTTCCGTAGCTTTTAGGTTATAGAACACATTGGCGATGAAATTAAATTTTTATAATGATATAATCACACCCCTTAGGATTTTCCTACCACCACGCGAACGCGCCTCTTTGTTATAATCACTAATTTCGCGGTAGGCATGTCCATTTTTGATACCCATTTACGATAATTTATAAAATTTTATGTTGAGTCACTTACACATTCAAACAACAACGCTCTTTAACAGAGCTCACGCTAACTTAATGGTATGGCCCAGCTCAGAACCATTCAACATAATCTATCTTGGAATTAAGATATAGTATCCACACCCCAACATTACAGTTGGTTATATAAAGCTAATTTGTTTCCGTGACTTTTAGGGGATAGCATATATTGATGCATGATATTGAATTTTTATAATAATATAAACGCAACTCCACCTTAGGATTTCGCTAACACCACGTGAACGCGCCTCGTTGTTATAATCATTAATTTCGCGATGGACACGTCCATTTTAGATACCCATTTACGATATTTTTTACAATAGTATGAATACTCTTCAAAGGTATGGTTATTAGCCACTTACTAGTACTAGTACATGCTCATGCAACTACGCTCTTCAAAAGAGCTCACACCAACTTAATGTAATGCTCGCAGCTCGGAACCATTCACCATAATCTATCTTGGAATTAATATATATTATGCACACACCAACAGTACAGTTGGTTACATACAACGAAATTATTTTCTGAAATCTACAACTTAGTTTGTAAATAAAACGCATCCGATATATATCCCTTTAAATAATTTTTGCACGCACCTGACTTGTGACGTCACTGGTAAGTACGTCATACCGGAGCGCGTGGTTGTGACGTGTTTATGTAACGTCTGGTACTTCAGAGCTGTGACAGCCATCTTGGGGTAGACTACACATTTGTATTCAGTACCATGACATATGTAGTGTTTTCTAAAATCAGGCATATATGCCGCACGGACAATCATATATTACGTGAGGGACCACATATGAGGACTCTGACCTATATTCTTATAAAAAGGTAACATAGCTTTTCAGTGATAGCGTACATTATCGCATGAAATTGATTTGTTATAAAATATAAACACAACTCCCCCCATGTATGATTTCCCTACAACCACGTGAACGCGCCTCGTTCATCACACGAATCACGTGTTAATATATCGTGTAAAATCTAAACAATTAACGGACTCGTGTTTACCGGTATGAGAGACTCTCGTTCGCGCGGATTTTTTATCTAGTTTGACGTCATGTATTTTGATGGAGAGGGAAATTTGGCCACATTTTTCCAGCTGGAGGTATAGAATGGTAATTTGTTCTATACGGCCCCTCTCTGGTGACCAATTAGGTCGAGCATTAAGGGCCGAAACCTATCACACAAACAGGCTGTATTTGATGTCTGTTATACCAGAGTTATGCTCTTGAGAACTCTTTGCTGGTATAGTTTTTTCGATCCCAACGTTTTAAATGCTATCTTTTGGACATGGTCTTAGTAAACATTTTCCAAAATTGGTTAATTATTTTTCCTCCAAAACCATCAGGATATACTGATAGTCAAACACTGCATAACAATAAACATATACATAAACATACCACCAGAAAAGGTGTGCCATTTATAATAAGGTTTATAAAATCAAAATATATAATATCTGACAGCGATAAACTGTTGCTGTATGTATGCATCTATATATATGGAAACCATTTAACTCTATCCATATATTTATGAATTTACTAACAATTTTCATCCTATGGGCAACGATAACCCTTAACGATATTATGAGTAACTGCTCGTCCAATAAGAGGCGATAACCTTCAACTATATATAGTTTGCCCAAATTATCATATCTGACATACACGTTAACATGTTGGCATAGAACTTAACTATGAAATGGGAAAGGAGTGATATACATTATAACTGTAAGATGTGCGTCGTATACATCATACATAAATGGGGAGGGTTACTATGCATCATAACTATGGATGGAAATGTGGTAATATACGTCATAAACATATATTTGGGAATTTGCAAACAATATCCATATCTAATATACTACGATGACCTTTAACTATATTTATCGGGAGCTACATGTATATATTCTCATCCAATGCACACTACGATGACCTTTAACTATATTTATCGGGAACTACAGGTATATATACTCATCCAATGCATGCTACGATGACCTTTATCTATATTTGTGTAACTATGGGTGTGTAACTTCTCTGTATACTCAATATATACATGTATATGCCTTATACTATTATCGCATAATTAAAACTTCACATAACCGATGAATAATCAACCGTTCTACTATCCTAACTGTTTTTGTTGACTTTTAGATAGCCGTGGGTTCACGCCTTCCGGTTACCAGTCGATGCATCACGCGGGTTTTTATCTGCCTGCTCGGTGTGTCGGTGTGGTGCTTGCGGACCTTGCCAATAAGTTATCATTCCTGACATCCCCTTTGGCATAATTGCCATAAACCACAAAACATATACTATCCGTCGGTGAGGCTTTTGGCAACACGCAACATTCGTTTTTAAACGTTTGACGACTTAATTTCACACTCTTGTTATATTCAGTTTATTATACCTTTAGTTAATAGACAGACTCGTTCTTATTTTAAGTACCCGTTCATTTGTTGATCTTCATGACGTTATGTATTTCAGATCGGCCATATTGGCATTAGTGCGATACAGGTACCGATGGCATGTACATGGTTGCAAAAAATTACTAGTTACAAAACTAGTTACAAAACTTATTGATTGCACGTGTTAAATATGTATATATACATGTATACCTACATATATCACAGATGGTGGCACTGAGTTCATTATTATTACACTTTTGCTAATTGACACATAGACTAACATTACTTCCAACAGTATAGTTGGTTATATTAGGTAATTTGATTCCTAGCATATATAACAATTATAAATGGTAATAGCGGTATGTTATAATCATTAATTTCGGAATGATTACGTCCATTTTGATACCTGTTTACAATATTTAACAATTTTATGAATACTCTTTAATGAATGGTTTTAATCACTTATATGCTCAAGTAACAACGCTCTTTATAAGAGCCCATACTAACCTAAATAATGGCCGCAGCTCGGAAGCATTCACCATAATCAATCTTGGAATTAATATGTAGCATCCACATCCCAGCAGTGCAGTTGGTCATGTGGCACGAGTTTGTTTCCGTAGCTTTTAGGTTATAGAACACATTGGCGATGAAATTAAATTTTTATAATGATATAATCACACCCCTTAGGATTTTCCTACCACCACGCGAACGCGCCTCTTTGTTATAATCACTAATTTCGCGGTAGGCATGTCCATTTTTGATACCCATTTACGATAATTTATAAAATTTTATGTTGAGTCACTTACACATTCAAACAACAACGCTCTTTAACAGAGCTCACGCTAACTTAATGGTATGGCCCAGCTCAGAACCATTCAACATAATCTATCTTGGAATTAAGATATAGTATCCACACCCCAACATTACAGTTGGTTATATAAAGCTAATTTGTTTCCGTGACTTTTAGGGGATAGCATATATTGATGCATGATATTGAATTTTTATAATAATATAAACGCAACTCCACCTTAGGATTTCGCTAACACCACGTGAACGCGCCTCGTTGTTATAATCATTAATTTCGCGATGGACACGTCCATTTTAGATACCCATTTACGATATTTTTTACAATAGTATGAATACTCTTCAAAGGTATGGTTATTAGCCACTTACTAGTACTAGTACATGCTCATGCAACTACGCTCTTCAAAAGAGCTCACACCAACTTAATGTAATGCTCGCAGCTCGGAACCATTCACCATAATCTATCTTGGAATTAATATATATTATGCACACACCAACAGTACAGTTGGTTACATACAACGAAATTATTTTCTGAAATCTACAACTTAGTTTGTAAATAAAACGCATCCGATATATATCCCTTTAAATAATTTTTGCACGCACCTGACTTGTGACGTCACTGGTAAGTACGTCATACCGGAGCGCGTGGTTGTGACGTGTTTATGTAACGTCTGGTACTTCAGAGCTGTGACAGCCATCTTGGGGTAGACTACACATTTGTATTCAGTACCATGACATATGTAGTGTTTTCTAAAATCAGGCATATATGCCGCACGGACAATCATATATTACGTGAGGGACCACATATGAGGACTCTGACCTATATTCTTATAAAAAGGTAACATAGCTTTTCAGTGATAGCGTACATTATCGCATGAAATTGATTTGTTATAAAATATAAACACAACTCCCCCCATGTATGATTTCCCTACAACCACGTGAACGCGCCTCGTTCATCACACGAATCACGTGTTAATATATCGTGTAAAATCTAAACAATTAACGGACTCGTGTTTACCGGTATGAGAGACTCTCGTTCGCGCGGATTTTTTATCTAGTTTGACGTCATGTATTTTGATGGAGAGGGAAATTTGGCCACATTTTTCCAGCTGGAGGTATAGAATGGTAATTTGTTCTATACGGCCCCTCTCTGGTGACCAATTAGGTCGAGCATTAAGGGCCGAAACCTATCACACAAACAGGCTGTATTTGATGTCTGTTATACCAGAGTTATGCTCTTGAGAACTCTTTGCTGGTATAGTTTTTTCGATCCCAACGTTTTAAATGCTATCTTTTGGACATGGTCTTAGTAAACATTTTCCAAAATTGGTTAATTATTTTTCCTCCAAAACCATCAGGATATACTGATAGTCAAACACTGCATAACAATAAACATATACATAAACATACCACCAGAAAAGGTGTGCCATTTATAATAAGGTTTATAAAATCAAAATATATAATATCTGACAGCGATAAACTGTTGCTGTATGTATGCATCTATATATATGGAAACCATTTAACTCTATCCATATATTTATGAATTTACTAACAATTTTCATCCTATGGGCAACGATAACCCTTAACGATATTATGAGTAACTGCTCGTCCAATAAGAGGCGATAACCTTCAACTATATATAGTTTGCCCAAATTATCATATCTGACATACACGTTAACATGTTGGCATAGAACTTAACTATGAAATGGGAAAGGAGTGATATACATTATAACTGTAAGATGTGCGTCGTATACATCATACATAAATGGGGAGGGTTACTATGCATCATAACTATGGATGGAAATGTGGTAATATACGTCATAAACATATATTTGGGAATTTGCAAACAATATCCATATCTAATATACTACGATGACCTTTAACTATATTTATCGGGAGCTACATGTATATATTCTCATCCAATGCACACTACGATGACCTTTAACTATATTTATCGGGAACTACAGGTATATATACTCATCCAATGCATGCTACGATGACCTTTATCTATATTTGTGTAACTATGGGTGTGTAACTTCTCTGTATACTCAATATATACATGTATATGCCTTATACTATTATCGCATAATTAAAACTTCACATAACCGATGAATAATCAACCGTTCTACTATCCTAACTGTTTTTGTTGACTTTTAGATAGCCGTGGGTTCACGCCTTCCGGTTACCAGTCGATGCATCACGCGGGTTTTTATCTGCCTGCTCGGTGTGTCGGTGTGGTGCTTGCGGACCTTGCCAATAAGTTATCATTCCTGACATCCCCTTTGGCATAATTGCCATAAACCACAAAACATATACTATCCGTCGGTGAGGCTTTTGGCAACACGCAACATTCGTTTTTAAACGTTTGACGACTTAATTTCACACTCTTGTTATATTCAGTTTATTATACCTTTAGTTAATAGACAGACTCGTTCTTATTTTAAGTACCCGTTCATTTGTTGATCTTCATGACGTTATGTATTTCAGATCGGCCATATTGGCATTAGTGCGATACAGGTACCGATGGCATGTACATGGTTGCAAAAAATTACTAGTTACAAAACTAGTTACAAAACTTATTGATTGCACGTGTTAAATATGTATATATACATGTATACCTACATATATCACAGATGGTGGCACTGAGTTCATTATTATTACACTTTTGCTAATTGACACATAGACTAACATTACTTCCAACAGTATAGTTGGTTATATTAGGTAATTTGATTCCTAGCATATATAACAATTATAAATGGTAATAGCGGTATGTTATAATCATTAATTTCGGAATGATTACGTCCATTTTGATACCTGTTTACAATATTTAACAATTTTATGAATACTCTTTAATGAATGGTTTTAATCACTTATATGCTCAAGTAACAACGCTCTTTATAAGAGCCCATACTAACCTAAATAATGGCCGCAGCTCGGAAGCATTCACCATAATCAATCTTGGAATTAATATGTAGCATCCACATCCCAGCAGTGCAGTTGGTCATGTGGCACGAGTTTGTTTCCGTAGCTTTTAGGTTATAGAACACATTGGCGATGAAATTAAATTTTTATAATGATATAATCACACCCCTTAGGATTTTCCTACCACCACGCGAACGCGCCTCTTTGTTATAATCACTAATTTCGCGGTAGGCATGTCCATTTTTGATACCCATTTACGATAATTTATAAAATTTTATGTTGAGTCACTTACACATTCAAACAACAACGCTCTTTAACAGAGCTCACGCTAACTTAATGGTATGGCCCAGCTCAGAACCATTCAACATAATCTATCTTGGAATTAAGATATAGTATCCACACCCCAACATTACAGTTGGTTATATAAAGCTAATTTGTTTCCGTGACTTTTAGGGGATAGCATATATTGATGCATGATATTGAATTTTTATAATAATATAAACGCAACTCCACCTTAGGATTTCGCTAACACCACGTGAACGCGCCTCGTTGTTATAATCATTAATTTCGCGATGGACACGTCCATTTTAGATACCCATTTACGATATTTTTTACAATAGTATGAATACTCTTCAAAGGTATGGTTATTAGCCACTTACTAGTACTAGTACATGCTCATGCAACTACGCTCTTCAAAAGAGCTCACACCAACTTAATGTAATGCTCGCAGCTCGGAACCATTCACCATAATCTATCTTGGAATTAATATATATTATGCACACACCAACAGTACAGTTGGTTACATACAACGAAATTATTTTCTGAAATCTACAACTTAGTTTGTAAATAAAACGCATCCGATATATATCCCTTTAAATAATTTTTGCACGCACCTGACTTGTGACGTCACTGGTAAGTACGTCATACCGGAGCGCGTGGTTGTGACGTGTTTATGTAACGTCTGGTACTTCAGAGCTGTGACAGCCATCTTGGGGTAGACTACACATTTGTATTCAGTACCATGACATATGTAGTGTTTTCTAAAATCAGGCATATATGCCGCACGGACAATCATATATTACGTGAGGGACCACATATGAGGACTCTGACCTATATTCTTATAAAAAGGTAACATAGCTTTTCAGTGATAGCGTACATTATCGCATGAAATTGATTTGTTATAAAATATAAACACAACTCCCCCCATGTATGATTTCCCTACAACCACGTGAACGCGCCTCGTTCATCACACGAATCACGTGTTAATATATCGTGTAAAATCTAAACAATTAACGGACTCGTGTTTACCGGTATGAGAGACTCTCGTTCGCGCGGATTTTTTATCTAGTTTGACGTCATGTATTTTGATGGAGA
The DNA here is from genome assembly GCA_032622095.1 of Siphonodentalium dalli. Lineage (NCBI taxonomy): Eukaryota > Metazoa > Mollusca > Scaphopoda > Gadilida > Siphonodentaliidae > Siphonodentalium > Siphonodentalium dalli. The sequence goes on along the minus strand of CP136069.1, from coordinate 17,254,787 downwards.
GGGAAATTTGGCCACATTTTTCCAGCTGGAGGTATAGAATGGTAATTTGTTCTATACGGCCCCTCTCTGGTGACCAATTAGGTCGAGCATTAAGGGCCGAAACCTATCACACAAACAGGCTGTATTTGATGTCTGTTATACCAGAGTTATGCTCTTGAGAACTCTTTGCTGGTATAGTTTTTTCGATCCCAACGTTTTAAATGCTATCTTTTGGACATGGTCTTAGTAAACATTTTCCAAAATTGGTTAATTATTTTTCCTCCAAAACCATCAGGATATACTGATAGTCAAACACTGCATAACAATAAACATATACATAAACATACCACCAGAAAAGGTGTGCCATTTATAATAAGGTTTATAAAATCAAAATATATAATATCTGACAGCGATAAACTGTTGCTGTATGTATGCATCTATATATATGGAAACCATTTAACTCTATCCATATATTTATGAATTTACTAACAATTTTCATCCTATGGGCAACGATAACCCTTAACGATATTATGAGTAACTGCTCGTCCAATAAGAGGCGATAACCTTCAACTATATATAGTTTGCCCAAATTATCATATCTGACATACACGTTAACATGTTGGCATAGAACTTAACTATGAAATGGGAAAGGAGTGATATACATTATAACTGTAAGATGTGCGTCGTATACATCATACATAAATGGGGAGGGTTACTATGCATCATAACTATGGATGGAAATGTGGTAATATACGTCATAAACATATATTTGGGAATTTGCAAACAATATCCATATCTAATATACTACGATGACCTTTAACTATATTTATCGGGAGCTACATGTATATATTCTCATCCAATGCACACTACGATGACCTTTAACTATATTTATCGGGAACTACAGGTATATATACTCATCCAATGCATGCTACGATGACCTTTATCTATATTTGTGTAACTATGGGTGTGTAACTTCTCTGTATACTCAATATATACATGTATATGCCTTATACTATTATCGCATAATTAAAACTTCACATAACCGATGAATAATCAACCGTTCTACTATCCTAACTGTTTTTGTTGACTTTTAGATAGCCGTGGGTTCACGCCTTCCGGTTACCAGTCGATGCATCACGCGGGTTTTTATCTGCCTGCTCGGTGTGTCGGTGTGGTGCTTGCGGACCTTGCCAATAAGTTATCATTCCTGACATCCCCTTTGGCATAATTGCCATAAACCACAAAACATATACTATCCGTCGGTGAGGCTTTTGGCAACACGCAACATTCGTTTTTAAACGTTTGACGACTTAATTTCACACTCTTGTTATATTCAGTTTATTATACCTTTAGTTAATAGACAGACTCGTTCTTATTTTAAGTACCCGTTCATTTGTTGATCTTCATGACGTTATGTATTTCAGATCGGCCATATTGGCATTAGTGCGATACAGGTACCGATGGCATGTACATGGTTGCAAAAAATTACTAGTTACAAAACTAGTTACAAAACTTATTGATTGCACGTGTTAAATATGTATATATACATGTATACCTACATATATCACAGATGGTGGCACTGAGTTCATTATTATTACACTTTTGCTAATTGACACATAGACTAACATTACTTCCAACAGTATAGTTGGTTATATTAGGTAATTTGATTCCTAGCATATATAACAATTATAAATGGTAATAGCGGTATGTTATAATCATTAATTTCGGAATGATTACGTCCATTTTGATACCTGTTTACAATATTTAACAATTTTATGAATACTCTTTAATGAATGGTTTTAATCACTTATATGCTCAAGTAACAACGCTCTTTATAAGAGCCCATACTAACCTAAATAATGGCCGCAGCTCGGAAGCATTCACCATAATCAATCTTGGAATTAATATGTAGCATCCACATCCCAGCAGTGCAGTTGGTCATGTGGCACGAGTTTGTTTCCGTAGCTTTTAGGTTATAGAACACATTGGCGATGAAATTAAATTTTTATAATGATATAATCACACCCCTTAGGATTTTCCTACCACCACGCGAACGCGCCTCTTTGTTATAATCACTAATTTCGCGGTAGGCATGTCCATTTTTGATACCCATTTACGATAATTTATAAAATTTTATGTTGAGTCACTTACACATTCAAACAACAACGCTCTTTAACAGAGCTCACGCTAACTTAATGGTATGGCCCAGCTCAGAACCATTCAACATAATCTATCTTGGAATTAAGATATAGTATCCACACCCCAACATTACAGTTGGTTATATAAAGCTAATTTGTTTCCGTGACTTTTAGGGGATAGCATATATTGATGCATGATATTGAATTTTTATAATAATATAAACGCAACTCCACCTTAGGATTTCGCTAACACCACGTGAACGCGCCTCGTTGTTATAATCATTAATTTCGCGATGGACACGTCCATTTTAGATACCCATTTACGATATTTTTTACAATAGTATGAATACTCTTCAAAGGTATGGTTATTAGCCACTTACTAGTACTAGTACATGCTCATGCAACTACGCTCTTCAAAAGAGCTCACACCAACTTAATGTAATGCTCGCAGCTCGGAACCATTCACCATAATCTATCTTGGAATTAATATATATTATGCACACACCAACAGTACAGTTGGTTACATACAACGAAATTATTTTCTGAAATCTACAACTTAGTTTGTAAATAAAACGCATCCGATATATATCCCTTTAAATAATTTTTGCACGCACCTGACTTGTGACGTCACTGGTAAGTACGTCATACCGGAGCGCGTGGTTGTGACGTGTTTATGTAACGTCTGGTACTTCAGAGCTGTGACAGCCATCTTGGGGTAGACTACACATTTGTATTCAGTACCATGACATATGTAGTGTTTTCTAAAATCAGGCATATATGCCGCACGGACAATCATATATTACGTGAGGGACCACATATGAGGACTCTGACCTATATTCTTATAAAAAGGTAACATAGCTTTTCAGTGATAGCGTACATTATCGCATGAAATTGATTTGTTATAAAATATAAACACAACTCCCCCCATGTATGATTTCCCTACAACCACGTGAACGCGCCTCGTTCATCACACGAATCACGTGTTAATATATCGTGTAAAATCTAAACAATTAACGGACTCGTGTTTACCGGTATGAGAGACTCTCGTTCGCGCGGATTTTTTATCTAGTTTGACGTCATGTATTTTGATGGAGAGGGAAATTTGGCCACATTTTTCCAGCTGGAGGTATAGAATGGTAATTTGTTCTATACGGCCCCTCTCTGGTGACCAATTAGGTCGAGCATTAAGGGCCGAAACCTATCACACAAACAGGCTGTATTTGATGTCTGTTATACCAGAGTTATGCTCTTGAGAACTCTTTGCTGGTATAGTTTTTTCGATCCCAACGTTTTAAATGCTATCTTTTGGACATGGTCTTAGTAAACATTTTCCAAAATTGGTTAATTATTTTTCCTCCAAAACCATCAGGATATACTGATAGTCAAACACTGCATAACAATAAACATATACATAAACATACCACCAGAAAAGGTGTGCCATTTATAATAAGGTTTATAAAATCAAAATATATAATATCTGACAGCGATAAACTGTTGCTGTATGTATGCATCTATATATATGGAAACCATTTAACTCTATCCATATATTTATGAATTTACTAACAATTTTCATCCCATGGGCAACGATAACCCTTAACGATATTATGAGTAACTGCTCGTCCAATAAGAGGCGATAACCTTCAACTATATATAGTTTGCCCAAATTATCATATCTGACATACACGTTAACATGTTGGCATAGAACTTAACTATGAAATGGGAAAGGAGTGATATACATTATAACTGTAAGATGTGCGTCGTATACATCATACATAAATGGGGAGGGTTACTATGCATCATAACTATGGATGGAAATGTGGTAATATACGTCATAAACATATATTTGGGAATTTGCAAACAATATCCATATCTAATATACTACGATGACCTTTAACTATATTTATCGGGAGCTACATGTATATATTCTCATCCAATGCACACTACGATGACCTTTAACTATATTTATCGGGAACTACAGGTATATATACTCATCCAATGCATGCTACGATGACCTTTATCTATATTTGTGTAACTATGGGTGTGTAACTTCTCTGTATACTCAATATATACATGTATATGCCTTATACTATTATCGCATAATTAAAACTTCACATAACCGATGAATAATCAACCGTTCTACTATCCTAACTGTTTTTGTTGACTTTTAGATAGCCGTGGGTTCACGCCTTCCGGTTACCAGTCGATGCATCACGCGGGTTTTTATCTGCCTGCTCGGTGTGTCGGTGTGGTGCTTGCGGACCTTGCCAATAAGTTATCATTCCTGACATCCCCTTTGGCATAATTGCCATAAACCACAAAACATATACTATCCGTCGGTGAGGCTTTTGGCAACACGCAACATTCGTTTTTAAACGTTTGACGACTTAATTTCACACTCTTGTTATATTCAGTTTATTATACCTTTAGTTAATAGACAGACTCGTTCTTATTTTAAGTACCCGTTCATTTGTTGATCTTCATGACGTTATGTATTTCAGATCGGCCATATTGGCATTAGTGCGATACAGGTACCGATGGCATGTACATGGTTGCAAAAAATTACTAGTTACAAAACTAGTTACAAAACTTATTGATTGCACGTGTTAAATATGTATATATACATGTATACCTACATATATCACAGATGGTGGCACTGAGTTCATTATTATTACACTTTTGCTAATTGACACATAGACTAACATTACTTCCAACAGTATAGTTGGTTATATTAGGTAATTTGATTCCTAGCATATATAACAATTATAAATGGTAATAGCGGTATGTTATAATCATTAATTTCGGAATGATTACGTCCATTTTGATACCTGTTTACAATATTTAACAATTTTATGAATACTCTTTAATGAATGGTTTTAATCACTTATATGCTCAAGTAACAACGCTCTTTATAAGAGCCCATACTAACCTAAATAATGGCCGCAGCTCGGAAGCATTCACCATAATCAATCTTGGAATTAATATGTAGCATCCACATCCCAGCAGTGCAGTTGGTCATGTGGCACGAGTTTGTTTCCGTAGCTTTTAGGTTATAGAACACATTGGCGATGAAATTAAATTTTTATAATGATATAATCACACCCCTTAGGATTTTCCTACCACCACGCGAACGCGCCTCTTTGTTATAATCACTAATTTCGCGGTAGGCATGTCCATTTTTGATACCCATTTACGATAATTTATAAAATTTTATGTTGAGTCACTTACACATTCAAACAACAACGCTCTTTAACAGAGCTCACGCTAACTTAATGGTATGGCCCAGCTCAGAACCATTCAACATAATCTATCTTGGAATTAAGATATAGTATCCACACCCCAACATTACAGTTGGTTATATAAAGCTAATTTGTTTCCGTGACTTTTAGGGGATAGCATATATTGATGCATGATATTGAATTTTTATAATAATATAAACGCAACTCCACCTTAGGATTTCGCTAACACCACGTGAACGCGCCTCGTTGTTATAATCATTAATTTCGCGATGGACACGTCCATTTTAGATACCCATTTACGATATTTTTTACAATAGTATGAATACTCTTCAAAGGTATGGTTATTAGCCACTTACTAGTACTAGTACATGCTCATGCAACTACGCTCTTCAAAAGAGCTCACACCAACTTAATGTAATGCTCGCAGCTCGGAACCATTCACCATAATCTATCTTGGAATTAATATATATTATGCACACACCAACAGTACAGTTGGTTACATACAACGAAATTATTTTCTGAAATCTACAACTTAGTTTGTAAATAAAACGCATCCGATATATATCCCTTTAAATAATTTTTGCACGCACCTGACTTGTGACGTCACTGGTAAGTACGTCATACCGGAGCGCGTGGTTGTGACGTGTTTATGTAACGTCTGGTACTTCAGAGCTGTGACAGCCATCTTGGGGTAGACTACACATTTGTATTCAGTACCATGACATATGTAGTGTTTTCTAAAATCAGGCATATATGCCGCACGGACAATCATATATTACGTGAGGGACCACATATGAGGACTCTGACCTATATTCTTATAAAAAGGTAACATAGCTTTTCAGTGATAGCTTACATTATCGCATGAAATTGATTTGTTATAAAATATAAACACAACTCCCCCCATGTATGATTTCCCTACAACCACGTGAACGCGCCTCGTTCATCACACGAATCACGTGTTAATATATCGTGTAAAATCTAAACAATTAACGGACTCGTGTTTACCGGTATGAGAGACTCTCGTTCGCGCGGATTTTTTATCTAGTTTGACGTCATGTATTTTGATGGAGAGGGAAATTTGGCCACATTTTTCCAGCTGGAGGTATAGAATGGTAATTTGTTCTATACGGCCCCTCTCTGGTGACCAATTAGGTCGAGCATTAAGGGCCGAAACCTATCACACAAACAGGCTGTATTTGATGTCTGTTATACCAGAGTTATGCTCTTGAGAACTCTTTGCTGGTATAGTTTTTTCGATCCCAACGTTTTAAATGCTATCTTTTGGACATGGTCTTAGTAAACATTTTCCAAAATTGGTTAATTATTTTTCCTCCAAAACCATCAGGATATACTGATAGTCAAACACTGCATAACAATAAACATATACATAAACATACCACCAGAAAAGGTGTGCCATTTATAATAAGGTTTATAAAATCAAAATATATAATATCTGACAGCGATAAACTGTTGCTGTATGTATGCATCTATATATATGGAAACCATTTAACTCTATCCATATATTTATGAATTTACTAACAATTTTCATCCTATGGGCAACGATAACCCTTAACGATATTATGAGTAACTGCTCGTCCAATAAGAGGCGATAACCTTCAACTATATATAGTTTGCCCAAATTATCATATCTGACATACACGTTAACATGTTGGCATAGAACTTAACTATGAAATGGGAAAGGAGTGATATACATTATAACTGTAAGATGTGCGTCGTATACATCATACATAAATGGGGAGGGTTACTATGCATCATAACTATGGATGGAAATGTGGTAATATACGTCATAAACATATATTTGGGAATTTGCAAACAATATCCATATCTAATATACTACGATGACCTTTAACTATATTTATCGGGAGCTACATGTATATATTCTCATCCAATGCACACTACGATGACCTTTAACTATATTTATCGGGAACTACAGGTATATATACTCATCCAATGCATGCTACGATGACCTTTATCTATATTTGTGTAACTATGGGTGTGTAACTTCTCTGTATACTCAATATATACATGTATATGCCTTATACTATTATCGCATAATTAAAACTTCACATAACCGATGAATAATCAACCGTTCTACTATCCTAACTGTTTTTGTTGACTTTTAGATAGCCGTGGGTTCACGCCTTCCGGTTACCAGTCGATGCATCACGCGGGTTTTTATCTGCCTGCTCGGTGTGTCGGTGTGGTGCTTGCGGACCTTGCCAATAAGTTATCATTCCTGACATCCCCTTTGGCATAATTGCCATAAACCACAAAACATATACTATCCGTCGGTGAGGCTTTTGGCAACACGCAACATTCGTTTTTAAACGTTTGACGACTTAATTTCACACTCTTGTTATATTCAGTTTATTATACCTTTAGTTAATAGACAGACTCGTTCTTATTTTAAGTACCCGTTCATTTGTTGATCTTCATGACGTTATGTATTTCAGATCGGCCATATTGGCATTAGTGCGATACAGGTACCGATGGCATGTACATGGTTGCAAAAAATTACTAGTTACAAAACTAGTTACAAAACTTATTGATTGCACGTGTTAAATATGTATATATACATGTATACCTACATATATCACAGATGGTGGCACTGAGTTCATTATTATTACACTTTTGCTAATTGACACATAGACTAACATTACTTCCAACAGTATAGTTGGTTATATTAGGTAATTTGATTCCTAGCATATATAACAATTATAAATGGTAATAGCGGTATGTTATAATCATTAATTTCGGAATGATTACGTCCATTTTGATACCTGTTTACAATATTTAACAATTTTATGAATACTCTTTAATGAATGGTTTTAATCACTTATATGCTCAAGTAACAACGCTCTTTATAAGAGCCCATACTAACCTAAATAATGGCCGCAGCTCGGAAGCATTCACCATAATCAATCTTGGAATTAATATGTAGCATCCACATCCCAGCAGTGCAGTTGGTCATGTGGCACGAGTTTGTTTCCGTAGCTTTTAGGTTATAGAACACATTGGCGATGAAATTAAATTTTTATAATGATATAATCACACCCCTTAGGATTTTCCTACCACCACGCGAACGCGCCTCTTTGTTATAATCACTAATTTCGCGGTAGGCATGTCCATTTTTGATACCCATTTACGATAATTTATAAAATTTTATGTTGAGTCACTTACACATTCAAACAACAACGCTCTTTAACAGAGCTCACGCTAACTTAATGGTATGGCCCAGCTCAGAACCATTCAACATAATCTATCTTGGAATTAAGATATAGTATCCACACCCCAACATTACAGTTGGTTATATAAAGCTAATTTGTTTCCGTGACTTTTAGGGGATAGCATATATTGATGCATGATATTGAATTTTTATAATAATATAAACGCAACTCCACCTTAGGATTTCGCTAACACCACGTGAACGCGCCTCGTTGTTATAATCATTAATTTCGCGATGGACACGTCCATTTTAGATACCCATTTACGATATTTTTTACAATAGTATGAATACTCTTCAAAGGTATGGTTATTAGCCACTTACTAGTACTAGTACATGCTCATGCAACTACGCTCTTCAAAAGAGCTCACACCAACTTAATGTAATGCTCGCAGCTCGGAACCATTCACCATAATCTATCTTGGAATTAATATATATTATGCACACACCAACAGTACAGTTGGTTACATACAACGAAATTATTTTCTGAAATCTACAACTTAGTTTGTAAATAAAACGCATCCGATATATATCCCTTTAAATAATTTTTGCACGCACCTGACTTGTGACGTCACTGGTAAGTACGTCATACCGGAGCGCGTGGTTGTGACGTGTTTATGTAACGTCTGGTACTTCAGAGCTGTGACAGCCATCTTGGGGTAGACTACACATTTGTATTCAGTACCATGACATATGTAGTGTTTTCTAAAATCAGGCATATATGCCGCACGGACAATCATATATTACGTGAGGGACCACATATGAGGACTCTGACCTATATTCTTATAAAAAGGTAACATAGCTTTTCAGTGATAGCGTACATTATCGCATGAAATTGATTTGTTATAAAATATAAACACAACTCCCCCCATGTATGATTTCCCTACAACCACGTGAACGCGCCTCGTTCATCACACGAATCACGTGTTAATATATCGTGTAAAATCTAAACAATTAACGGACTCGTGTTTACCGGTATGAGAGACTCTCGTTCGCGCGGATTTTTTATCTAGTTTGACGTCATGTATTTTGATGGAGAGGGAAATTTGGCCACATTTTTCCAGCTGGAGGTATAGAATGGTAATTTGTTCTATACGGCCCCTCTCTGGTGACCAATTAGGTCGAGCATTAAGGGCCGAAACCTATCACACAAACAGGCTGTATTTGATGTCTGTTATACCAGAGTTATGCTCTTGAGAACTCTTTGCTGGTATAGTTTTTTCGATCCCAACGTTTTAAATGCTATCTTTTGGACATGGTCTTAGTAAACATTTTCCAAAATTGGTTAATTATTTTTCCTCCAAAACCATCAGGATATACTGATAGTCAAACACTGCATAACAATAAACATATACATAAACATACCACCAGAAAAGGTGTGCCATTTATAATAAGGTTTATAAAATCAAAATATATAATATCTGACAGCGATAAACTGTTGCTGTATGTATGCATCTATATATATGGAAACCATTTAACTCTATCCATATATTTATGAATTTACTAACAATTTTCATCCTATGGGCAACGATAACCCTTAACGATATTATGAGTAACTGCTCGTCCAATAAGAGGCGATAACCTTCAACTATATATAGTTTGCCCAAATTATCATATCTGACATACACGTTAACATGTTGGCATAGAACTTAACTATGAAATGGGAAAGGAGTGATATACATTATAACTGTAAGATGTGCGTCGTATACATCATACATAAATGGGGAGGGTTACTATGCATCATAACTATGGATGGAAATGTGGTAATATACGTCATAAACATATATTTGGGAATTTGCAAACAATATCCATATCTAATATACTACGATGACCTTTAACTATATTTATCGGGAGCTACATGTATATATTCTCATCCAATGCACACTACGATGACCTCTAACTATATTTATCGGGAACTACAGGTATATATACTCATCCAATGCATGCTACGATGACCTTTATCTATATTTGTGTAACTATGGGTGTGTAACTTCTCTGTATACTCAATATATACATGTATATGCCTTATACTATTATCGCATAATTAAAACTTCACATAACCGATGAATAATCAACCGTTCTACTATCCTAACTGTTTTTGTTGACTTTTAGATAGCCGTGGGTTCACGCCTTCCGGTTACCAGTCGATGCATCACGCGGGTTTTTATCTGCCTGCTCGGTGTGTCGGTGTGGTGCTTGCGGACCTTGCCAATAAGTTATCATTCCTGACATCCCCTTTGGCATAATTGCCATAAACCACAAAACATATACTATCCGTCGGTGAGGCTTTTGGCAACACGCAACATTCGTTTTTAAACGTTTGACGACTTAATTTCACACTCTTGTTATATTCAGTTTATTATACCTTTAGTTAATAGACAGACTCGTTCTTATTTTAAGTACCCGTTCATTTGTTGATCTTCATGACGTTATGTATTTCAGATCGGCCATATTGGCATTAGTGCGATACAGGTACCGATGGCATGTACATGGTTGCAAAAAATTACTAGTTACAAAACTAGTTACAAAACTTATTGATTGCACGTGTTAAATATGTATATATACATGTATACCTACATATATCACAGATGGTGGCACTGAGTTCATTATTATTACACTTTTGCTAATTGACACATAGACTAACATTACTTCCAACAGTATAGTTGGTTATATTAGGTAATTTGATTCCTAGCATATATAACAATTATAAATGGTAATAGCGGTATGTTATAATCATTAATTTCGGAATGATTACGTCCATTTTGATACCTGTTTACAATATTTAACAATTTTATGAATACTCTTTAATGAATGGTTTTAATCACTTATATGCTCAAGTAACAACGCTCTTTATAAGAGCCCATACTAACCTAAATAATGGCCGCAGCTCGGAAGCATTCACCATAATCAATCTTGGAATTAATATGTAGCATCCACATCCCAGCAGTGCAGTTGGTCATGTGGCACGAGTTTGTTTCCGTAGCTTTTAGGTTATAGAACACATTGGCGATGAAATTAAATTTTTATAATGATATAATCACACCCCTTAGGATTTTCCTACCACCACGCGAACGCGCCTCTTTGTTATAATCACTAATTTCGCGGTAGGCATGTCCATTTTTGATACCCATTTACGATAATTTATAAAATTTTATGTTGAGTCACTTACACATTCAAACAACAACGCTCTTTAACAGAGCTCACGCTAACTTAATGGTATGGCCCAGCTCAGAACCATTCAACATAATCTATCTTGGAATTAAGATATAGTATCCACACCCCAACATTACAGTTGGTTATATAAAGCTAATTTGTTTCCGTGACTTTTAGGGGATAGCATATATTGATGCATGATATTGAATTTTTATAATAATATAAACGCAACTCCACCTTAGGATTTCGCTAACACCACGTGAACGCGCCTCGTTGTTATAATCATTAATTTCGCGATGGACACGTCCATTTTAGATACCCATTTACGATATTTTTTACAATAGTATGAATACTCTTCAAAGGTATGGTTATTAGCCACTTACTAGTACTAGTACATGCTCATGCAACTACGCTCTTCAAAAGAGCTCACACCAACTTAATGTAATGCTCGCAGCTCGGAACCATTCACCATAATCTATCTTGGAATTAATATATATTATGCACACACCAACAGTACAGTTGGTTACATACAACGAAATTATTTTCTGAAATCTACAACTTAGTTTGTAAATAAAACGCATCCGATATATATCCCTTTAAATAATTTTTGCACGCACCTGACTTGTGACGTCACTGGTAAGTACGTCATACCGGAGCGCGTGGTTGTGACGTGTTTATGTAACGTCTGGTACTTCAGAGCTGTGACAGCCATCTTGGGGTAGACTACACATTTGTATTCAGTACCATGACATATGTAGTGTTTTCTAAAATCAGGCATATATGCCGCACGGACAATCATATATTACGTGAGGGACCACATATGAGGACTCTGACCTATATTCTTATAAAAAGGTAACATAGCTTTTCAGTGATAGCGTACATTATCGCATGAAATTGATTTGTTATAAAATATAAACACAACTCCCCCCATGTATGATTTCCCTACAACCACGTGAACGCGCCTCGTTCATCACACGAATCACGTGTTAATATATCGTGTAAAATCTAAACAATTAACGGACTCGTGTTTACCGGTATGAGAGACTCTCGTTCGCGCGGATTTTTTATCTAGTTTGACGTCATGTATTTTGATGGAGAGGGAAATTTGGCCACATTTTTCCAGCTGGAGGTATAGAATGGTAATTTGTTCTATACGGCCCCTCTCTGGTGACCAATTAGGTCGAGCATTAAGGGCCGAAACCTATCACACAAACAGGCTGTATTTGATGTCTGTTATACCAGAGTTATGCTCTTGAGAACTCTTTGCTGGTATAGTTTTTTCGATCCCAACGTTTTAAATGCTATCTTTTGGACATGGTCTTAGTAAACATTTTCCAAAATTGGTTAATTATTTTTCCTCCAAAACCATCAGGATATACTGATAGTCAAACACTGCATAACAATAAACATATACATAAACATACCACCAGAAAAGGTGTGCCATTTATAATAAGGTTTATAAAATCAAAATATATAATATCTGACAGCGATAAACTGTTGCTGTATGTATGCATCTATATATATGGAAACCATTTAACTCTATCCATATATTTATGAATTTACTAACAATTTTCATCCTATGGGCAACGATAACCCTTAACGATATTATGAGTAACTGCTCGTCCAATAAGAGGCGATAACCTTCAACTATATATAGTTTGCCCAAATTATCATATCTGACATACACGTTAACATGTTGGCATAGAACTTAACTATGAAATGGGAAAGGAGTGATATACATTATAACTGTAAGATGTGCGTCGTATACATCATACATAAATGGGGAGGGTTACTATGCATCATAACTATGGATGGAAATGTGGTAATATACGTCATAAACATATATTTGGGAATTTGCAAACAATATCCATATCTAATATACTACGATGACCTTTAACTATATTTATCGGGAGCTACATGTATATATTCTCATCCAATGCACACTACGATGACCTTTAACTATATTTATCGGGAACTACAGGTATATATACTCATCCAATGCATGCTACGATGACCTTTATCTATATTTGTGTAACTATGGGTGTGTAACTTCTCTGTATACTCAATATATACATGTATATGCCTTATACTATTATCGCATAATTAAAACTTCACATAACCGATGAATAATCAACCGTTCTACTATCCTAACTGTTTTTGTTGACTTTTAGATAGCCGTGGGTTCACGCCTTCCGGTTACCAGTCGATGCATCACGCGGGTTTTTATCTGCCTGCTCGGTGTGTCGGTGTGGTGCTTGCGGACCTTGCCAATAAGTTATCATTCCTGACATCCCCTTTGGCATAATTGCCATAAACCACAAAACAACTTTAATGGAATGCGCCATTCAATCATCGATAGATAGCCTGACTGGAAGAGATAACCACTGAAACATCCCGTGTTTGCATCCAGTACATGAATTATGATCAAGAGAAAATAAGGCAGACCAGATTATGTCTGCCTAATAAACCGGTCTGCCCAGTGACTATATTATATACTCTTGGTTGATACAAAAATCGGACTTGGCACTGAAAGGGTTAATGGAATGCGCCATTCAATCATCGAGAGATAGCCTGACTGGAAGAGATAACAACTGAAACACCCCGTGTTTGCACCCAGTACATGAATTATGATCAAAAGAAAATAAGGCAGACCAGATTATGTCTCCCTAATACACCGGTCTGCCTAATGACTATATGTACAATAATAATTTGCCACCCTTCCGGAGCAGCAGAGAATAATGTTTGGATATATGTGAGAAATCAACTTTTTAGGTGCATCAGAAATGTTAGTATTCAATGTATATATATTTGTTTTCTCTGATATATATATACGCCACTTGTCACTGTAATATCACAAACGTGATTTCACATCAATTCATTTTCACATATGACATACACGCATCAAAACAGAATGCCCAGCGCCCGAATATGAGGATGAGACAGGATGCCCAGCGCCCCAGTATGATGACGAGACAGGATGCCCAGTATACTCTACCATTTAACTCCTCTAGTCGTCTAGTGCCCATACTTGATATATGGTGTGATTATGTCCCCCAAAAAAACCAATAGCAAACGTGATTGATAATATATTCAGCTTTCAGTTAACATTGACTACATTTATTGGTGAACGTGTAAGCACAGGTCAACCTTTCCACATATCACAACATTGGAACCTATATGGACATAGGTGTATGCATAAAGTACAAGGTCGCTATATATATGTACTGTCATGACATTTGTTTGAATGGTATGCAAAACAAAAACTCCAGCCTTGGATATAACTTTCTTTAGAAATGTTCAGTTATAATAGAAATTACATATTTTCATATTAGTAGAATTTTTGCTAAATAGATTTAAATAGAAGAAAAAAAATCTGATTTAAATCAAATAAATTTAATTTGTGTATTTATTTAAAAAAATATAAAGTAAACATATTTGTTTGAATGGTATGCAAAAACAAATAAACTAATAATACAATAATAGCATTGTTTTTAGTCCAGCCTTGAATATAATAAGCAAACATTTTAGGACCTATAACATTGTTTTTAGTACAGCCTTGAATATAATAAGCAAACATTTTAGAACCTTTCACTTATAAGAGATATTACACAATTACATATTTTCATTACCAAATTTATTTTGTGTATTTATTTTTCAAAACTTAATAATAGATCACCAACGGTGGTCAGATGTAAGCTGCCCCACCTTCATATGACATCACGAGTCCGTTGTTACCTGCGACATCCTCATATGACGTCACGGGCCCAGTGTGACCTGCCCCCCCCCCTCATTATGGCGTCATGAGTCTGGAATGACCTGTCCCACCTGTGACCCATGTCCACCTGGGCTGAGGTTATATGAGCAACCCGCGTCCTACATTCGATACCACCCCCCCCCCCCCCCACCGGAGTCCTGCTAGTACCTGGCGACACGGACCGATGTGCCCTGCCCACTCTCATATGCATGACGTCACACGCCCTGGTCATTCTGTCTTGTGTTACATGTGCCTCACATCATCTCGCACACATACGGGCGTTTGTAGCTGCATGACACGTCACTCATTAGATATCGGCCCGTGGTTGAGCGGTGATTGGCGGCCATGCAGTTATCATCCCCGCCGCCTGGTTCATTGGACGACCATTCAACGAACGGCAGCTTCCCTCCGTCCCATGTCATCATGACGTCCGATCCGTTTCTATCGGTGCCGTCAATCGATAGGTAATCTGTTAAAATAAAAAAAAAGTCGCGTTACACAACTATATACGTGGTGTATGTACCATCAATCCACAGCAACCCTGTTAAAAAACATGTCGCGTTACACATCTATATACGTGGTGTATGTACCATCAATCCACAGCAACCCTGTTGAAATAAAACATGTCGCGTTACACATCTATATACGTAGTGTGTGTACAGTCAATTCACAGCAACCCTGTTAAAATAAAACATGTCGCGTTACACATCTATATACGTGGTGTATGTACCGTCAATTCACAGCAAGCCTGTTAAAATAAAACAAGTCGCGTTACACATCTATATACGTGGTGTATGTACAGTCAATCCACACTAACCCTGTTTAAATAAAACATGTCGCGTTACACATCTATATACGTGGTGTATATGTATCATCATTCGACACTAACCCTGTTAAAATAAAACATGTCGCGTTACACATCTATATACGTGGTGGATGTACCATCAATCCACAGCAACCCTGTTAAAACATGTCACGTTACACACCTATATACGTGGTGTATGTACCATCAATCCACAGCAACCCTGTTAAAATAAAACATGTCGGGTAACACATCTATATATACGTGGTGCATGTACCGTCAATCCACAGCAACCCTGTTAAAATAAAACATGTCGCGTTACACATCTATATAATGCAGCGGTCAAATCGAAAAAGATCTCTAGTTTTCGAGATACCCCTACCCACGGTAGAACAAGTTCAAATCAACTTTTTTCAAAGAAGAAATATCTATTGTTCACGAAAATGATAGCGAATCGGTGGTGGCTATATTTGTCAAATCGACGATGAACGATACCCACCAGTGACCTTTTCCATAAATTATCGATTTTGGAAAAGCGAGCTCTCCGGCTAAGTCCTAACCTATTTGCCAACAGCGTTGGTGTTAGAATTACTACATCATACCATATTTCTACCTGATATGAACAAAAGAGTTGGTTAATTTGAATTTTCCTGCCATTTGGAGCCGAAACATTTATTTTTTGCTGACAAATCGCCCTTTTAATTTTTTTTTCCAAACATTATCATTCAAATGGATATTGCAATAATGCACACATAGTTAATCCATATGGTGTAGTAGTTATCTGATAGTCATGTTTTGAAAGAAGTATACAGCAATTTTGAACGGATGCGAGATACTGGATTTTAGCTACCCCTCCCCCACTAAATTTCCCATTTTATCATAATGGGAGCCCACATGACTCGTTTGCTGAACGTTTTAAGTGATTAAAGACGTGTCCAGACTTCCATACCCCCGGTTACAACAACAACCACAGCAACACATTTTATCGATAACAGCTATATATAAACATGCATCGACGTCGACTTTTTAGGACTGAAATATTTGTTATATACAACATATGACACACAATGTATACATATAGTCTCATAAATATAAATAAAAGGTCGGCCGACCACAGTGTCACCCGACAACGTAGCAAGTCGATGCCGCTTTGTTAAAGAAATTAAAAATAATGTTGAAATGTTCGAAGTCGAAAGGGTTAATAATTCCGTAAACAAATAATTTTCCGTCATCTATATATATGTTGCACATCTGCAATATGTGGGTAACAATACTCTGAAGTTTCAAATATATACGATCAAAACTGTAGGAGGAGTTGATTACAACATGACGGTACCCTCATACAGAAAATTATAAAAAATGTTTTTCAAAGTCGAAAGGCCCATAACTCTGGGAAAAATCATTGGATCAAACTCAAATTCGAATTTCCAATTAAACAGTCCAAACTTGAGTTATCGTCCGGAAACCAAAGAAAAAAACAAAACAAAATTGAATTTTCTAAGCCGAAAAGACCATTACTCTGAGAAAAATCATCGGATCAAACTCAAATTCGAACTTGACCTGTATTTTGATATCAATGACTCAGACAAAAAACGGAATTTTAAATTGAACATACCAAACTTGAGTTATCATCCGGAAACCAAAGAAAAAAAGAAGTAAAAATTGAATTTTCTAAGTCGAAAAAAGTCCATAACTCTAGGAAAAATCATCGGATCAAATTCACATTCGAACTCAACCTTGTATCTTTATATGACTGATCCACTTAAAAACCGTATATGCAATTAAAGGATCCAAACTTGAGATATCATCCGGAAACCGAAAAAGTGAGAAATTTTCTAAGTAAAAAAAAATTTGAAAAAAAGGAAATAACTCCATAAAAGAACATGGGATTAAACCCAGAATAGTAGAGCACCTGTGTTCTTGGTTGAGACACCTGCATACCAAGTTTCAATCAAATCGGATGATCATTAATGAAGTTATAACTCCGGACGGACGGGCGAACGCACGGCAAGACGGACGGACGGACGCACGGACGGAGCTGATTACAATAGTCCCCCAAAAATAATTTTTTCGGGGGCCAAAAAATAACTTTTGTTGCCAAAGGGATTGTTAGTGTCCCTCTAAATAAAAAGAAATAAAGAAAATAAATAGTATGTTCAAATGAATTCCCACCAAGTTGGCAGTACTCTCAGTTGTAAATGCCAGTATATCTAAATCAAATGCAAGAAAGTGTGATGTGCAGCTGGGAGAATATTGTTATATATTCAGTTTGTTGAATGTTCAAGACTTAAGACAGGGTAGGTTGTCTCCAAATAATCGAAAAATTGTCTTTCTGATTTGCCGTTCGCTTCATGTAAGGTGACGCAGGCTTTCGGGAACGGGACCACCAAAATAATTGTATATTTCCTGATCGAATAGCATTTTCTCCACACCCTTTGTTAAATTGCACAGCATATACATTTAGTTCGTGGTATGTTAAATACTTCAAATAGGGTAGGGGGTCCCAAAAACAGTGACAATGCGCCTTTCGTATTTTGTCAGACGATTATTGCAAAGTGCCACAGACTCCCAGGATTCAGGAACCAACCCATCCATATAAATTATTTACTTCCTGATAGAGCTGTCCATCCTCAGTTAAAAATGAAAGCATATAACGTCAGATCGTGGTGTTGTCGTGACTGAAAATAGCGTTGGTGGTCACAGAGACAGTTATAATTGCATTTTTGTCAGCCGCTTTTTGTAAAGTGTCCCAGGCTAATTGATAAGCGGAGACCGAAACAAGATAGCTTACCTTTATATTGGACCCTGTGTAGCAGATTCAACTATGATAAATTTGAGAATAACAAATCTAATTGGGTTAATTACGTTTATAAACTACTAAATGGTACTGGTTTGAGTGGCACATGGGAGTCCCATAACGTAATCTCTCTGAAATTATTCTCAGCCACCACGAAAGAACAACTTCAAGATTTGTATATCTCTTGTTTCGATTAAGGTTATGAGTTTTAACCGAAAAGTTTGAAGATAAATTTTCTATAACTGTGCTACGCACGTTATAGAATTTATCTTCAAACCTTCCGGTAAACTAAATAAAGAAAATGTATATATTCACAGCACCTTGGAACATATACTAAATACATATATTTGCAAGTAAAGACCAAACAGTTTGTGCACAACATTTCCCGGAAATAGAATCGCTTGAATGAAATTAATATAATGGAGGATGGCAAAACTCCATTCAAATATTTTGTCATTTAATTTTCAGAAATGAAACGGTGCGTTATGTAAGTTATGGATAGCATTAATGCATATTCCATTAATCTGTGTTATTTTCCATTTTGGTAAGTTGTCGAACAAACAGAATATCCATAACATGCTTTTCAAATAAGTTGTTCTGTGCATAGATCGATTAAAATGTCTAAATTCTCAAATAAACAGAATATGTGTGTATACGCAAATAATTTCCAGGAATGTTCTGGTTTGTGTTTTGGAAACAAATTATGCGGTTGTTTATATGAACCTATTAAGGGTGGCCATTTCCTGATCGAGTCGTATCCACTTTTATAAAATGGGTTGCGGGGTTCGTTTCTGAAAAGCGTTTGAAAACTTGTGATTCGTCTACTACTAATATTTCTCTCTTTCAGGTTCTTTTAGTCAAAATCGGAATTTAAAGGGTTAATAAACCCACCGATGGATGACACAGCAAGTAATTTTTCGTAGTCTATACTTATATTGTATCCTACTACCACAAGGCATCATATTAGATTATCCGCGGGCCCAGGTGGCCGCCCAGGCTTGCCCGTGCAGTAATTAGTCACACCCTTATACACAATCGTACTCCAGTCATGACCTGATTTATGGTAACACAGAAGTCCAGTTATATGTATATATTCCTGTTATGGTCTCCTGGTAGAGTTTTTGTCCATATTTACATGTATTCCTGTTATGGTCCCCTGGTAGAGTTTTTGTCCATATTTACATGTATTCCTGTTATGGTCCCCTGGTAGAGTTTTTGTCCATATTTACATGTATTCCTGTTATGGTCCCCTGGTAGAGTTTTTGTCCATATTTACATGTATTCCTGTTATGGTCCCCTGGTAGAGATTTTGTCCATATTTACATGTATTCCTGTTATGGCCCCCTGGTAGAGTTTTTGTCCATATTTACATGTATTCCTGTTATGGCCCCCTGGTAGAGTTTTTGTCCAGATTTACATGTATTCCTGTTATGGTCCCCTGGTAGAGTTTTTGTCCATATTTACATGTATTCCTGTTATGGTCCCCTGGTAGAGTTTTTGTCCATATTTACATGTATTCCTGTTATGGTCCCCTGGTAGAGTTTTTGTCCATATTTACATGTATTCCTGTTATTGCCCCCTGGTAGAGTTTTTGTCCATATTTACATGTATTCAGGTCTCAGTACCCGGTATCACCCGAGTTGAATTTTGATCCCGGATTCACACAATTAGTCCCTGAGATCTTACTTACTTACACACATACCATTGTTTAATGTCCTGTGAGATCTTACTTACTCACACACTTACCATTGTTTAATGTCCTGTGAGATCTTACTTACTTACACACTTACCATTGTTTAATGTCCTGTGAGATCTTACTTACTTACACACTTACCATTGTTTAATGTCCTGTGAGATCTTACTTACTTACACACTTACCATTGTTTAATGTCCTGTGAGATCTTACTTACTTACACACTTACCATTGTTTAATGTCCTGTAAGATCTTACTTACTTACACACTTACCATTGTTTAATGTCCTGTGAGATCTTACTTACGTACACAATTACCATTGTTTAATGTCCTGTGAGATCTTACTTACTTACACACTCACCATTGTTTAATGTCCTGTGAGATCTTACTTACGTACACAATTACCATTGTTTAATGTCCTGAGTACACTGTCCAGTTAGTCGAACATATGACGTGATAAGATGGGTATACTAACGATCTCGACTATGGTTCCAGGTCGAGAGTAAACTGCCCAGGTCATCAAACATCTGACGGCTCCGTATAGTGATAAGATGGGTATACTTACATATTCTAGTATGGTTCCATGTATCGAGTAAACTGCCCAGGTCATCTAACATCTGACGGCTCCGTATAGTGATAAGATGAGATCCGTCTGAAGTACAGTTATCTCGGGCGTCATTCCAGCTCCTCTTTGATCGGACGTATCGAAGACAGCATACACCACCGTCCAGCGTATGCTGTGCGTATCCGGCAATTCATCTGCAAGCTTGAGAAGACAACAGAACATCTCAATGAGAAATATGTTACAAACAATCGGTACACATGAATATACGAGTCTCAGTTACAAACACTTGATATACACACGTATGCCAGCAGTTTCAGTTACAAACGCTTGATATAAACACATACGAAAAGTCTCAGTTACAAACACTCGAAATACACGTATCTGAGTCAATGTGGCTCAGATGTGGTAATATCAATATTGTGGGTCATGGCAATTTGTTCAGATACTAAATCTTCCAGAATTTAATCTCAATCCAGAAACCTACGGATTTATTTTGAGGGGAAAAGAATATATAAAACAAAGTTGGTCACTTCATTCATAATGACAACACTTTCTGGTTTTCGAAAGAATGTCCATATTCTCAACCAAAGTGAATATATTTTAAATAATAAACCAGTGAGTGTGCAATATCACATAATTATATTTCTGTTTTACCATAGCACAGCATTATATTTCTGTTTTACCATATCACAGCATTATATTAATATGTTTTACCATATCAGAGCATTTTATTTCTGTTTTAAAATATCACAGCATTATATATCTGTTTTTAACATATCACAGCATTATATTTCTGTTTTACAATATCACAGCATTATGTATATGTTTTTAACATATCACAGCATTATATTTCTGTTTTGTGATATAGGATTCAACTAAGATTCATTGTTTTTGTTTCTATAAATACTGTCTATTATTAAAGGTGGTATGGGTTATCTCCCTTTGACAACCAACAATATCTATATTTAATTCTGATCGATGCATTATCACACTTTGACATTCAACAGTACCTATAATCAATTATGTGTTATGAATTACCCCCTTTTGACAACCAACAGCATCTAAATTTAATTTTGAGATATTAATTATCTCCGTGTTATCTCCCTTTGACATTCAACAGTATATATATTTAATTATGAGGTATGAGTTATCTCCATTTGACAGTCAACAGTATCTATATTTAATTATGAGATTTTAAATATTTCCCTTTTATCTTCCTTTGACATTCAACAGTATCTATATTTAATTCTGAGGTATGAGTTATCTCCCTTTTATCTACCGTTTATCTCCCTCTGACATTCAACACTATATATATTTAGTTATCATTATGAGTTGTCTCCCTTTGACATTGAACAGTATCTATATTTAATTCTGAGGTAGGAGTTATCTCCCTTTTATCTACCTTTTATCTCCCTCTGACATTCAACACTATATATATTTAATTATCATGTATGGGTTATCTCCTTTTGACATTCAATATTATCTATATTTCAGATTATCTTCCTTTAAAGGCCCACTTAATTTTCGAACCACTAGATCACATATATAAACTATATGCCATATTATATACCATCTAAAAGAGGAAGCTCCAAAACATTGTATTATCAACACATCCGGTGTAATAAACTGTGAACATGTTGTTTTTGTTGAGTTACTGACGTGTCTTTTCATCTGGATTGCAGTTCAATGTGAATTATACTCAATTGAGGGGGAATAGCTCTAAAATCTTAAAGATAGAGTTATTCCCCTTCCATTGAAAATGCATTTTCAGCTTGAATTATGATGCATTCTGTGAGCCAAAAGGCGGTAAATATTATATGATTTAAGCTGTTTTCTATTTCTCCACGGGCATCTTCTCAGGCGCAGACGTTTCAAATGGTGATGATTTATAGTATTTTAATCATATTTTATGTCACAGATTGTTATGAAAACCGTATATCAAGGCATTATAACAAAATAATCAGTGACTCGCAAATTAAGTGGGCCTTTAACATTCAACAGTATATATATTTAAATGTGAGCTGTGAATTATCTGTCTTCGACATTCAACAGAACCTATATTTAATTATGAGTTATTGTTGGGAACTATTGTCGCAACCAACTTTCTTATTTTGTCCACAGAGGCGTTGTTGGGGAAAACCACTTTTTAATAGTGGATTAAATTCTCCTGAATAACAAAACGATCGATCGATTAATTGTAAATTAACCTCTACATTTGTTCCCATCGAACCGGAATCATGGCAGAAAAACAAAAATGAATACGGAAAGCTCTATCACCAATTTCATCTGCCATATAGGCGCGAAAAATACACTCGAAGGTACATTGATATTGGCAAATTTACGAAAGAAAGTCACGCTGCTGGAACAGATCGATTGCGAAATCATAAATAACATAAAAGACGACGATGATGAACTATAAAGTGCGATTATTGAAGGCGATGAATATCTGAACGACCAAATCGAGAGACTTTTAGAAGCTGAATTAGCCTTAAATGCACTGTCTTCAGAGAATAGGGATTCAACTGAACACGAACGTGAGACACCAGGAGCCTGTGCGATGGTTGAACTCCCTAAAATATCAATACCGACATTCAATGGAGAGATCATGTGGAGCGTTCAGAGTGTGCGACATGACATCAGACCTAACAGATTTGAATTATGTGAAGGCGGTCGAACTGCTCCAAACACGATATGGACAAACACACAAAGTCGTGCAGGCACACATACAATTTCTAATAGATTTGAATAGACCGAAGGCAGATTATCTACATTCACTTCGAAAATGTTCTGATGCAGTTGAAAGTGGTGTGCGCACTCTGGAATCTCTCTGAATATCTCCTGAGTCCTACAAAACACGATTAGTTCAAATTCTCTGGGAAACGTTGCCGCCGGGCCTAATAAAAATATTGCGAAAAGACACAGAAACAAGGAATGGGAATTGGATGATTTTCGAAAGGCATTAGTTGACGAGGTACACATATTGCAACCTTGTGTTTCACTATCAAGGACATGCATAGACTCATTTGACGGTACAATCACATCAATGCATACATCTGTAAAATCATTTGGTGTGTTGAGCAATCGTCACCAACAACAAACCGAGGATGTATTTACTGCTCTGGACACCATTTCCCGTCTGATTGCACAAGATATAAAACGATTGTAAAATAATAGATTATGCGAATAAATCTACTTTGTGTTTCAACTGCCTTGGGAATAACCACATAATTGCAGTGTAAATTATCAACACGCTGCCTCTTTTGTAAGGGCAAGCAGTGCACAAGTCTGTGCGAAGCAAATAGACTCATATATGTCTCTAATAGACTCATATATGTTTCAAATAGACTCATATATGTTTCAAATAGACTCATATATGTTTCAAATAGACTCATATATGTTTCAAATAGACTCATATATGTTTCAAATAGACTCATATATGTTTCAAATAGACTCATATATGTTTCAAATAGACTCATATATGTTTCTGAAAACAGTAGTTGCAGATGTAATCGATGATAAACGTGACAAATGAGCAAATGCCATATTTTGTGAGATTATTCAAGGGTTGCAAGGAATGTCACTCGACTGAGGGTAGGTTCTTAAAACCACTGGTATGCATGCAGGCGATGACACGTCCTGAATACATATTGTGGAGTATGATACAAGATCTCTACTGTAGTGTCAACTAAAATATAGAAGTAATTGGTAGCCTGACGGCGGAAAGTTTTTAAAGGTCCCAATCACAAATAGGCTGTGTATACCCATTGAGAACCGCGGTGGGGCGTACTGCAAAAGGTCCAAAATGTAACTATATTAAAATCACAGCAGAAACACCGTCACCACAGTTAACAAATGGGAGAAAATATAATCGTAAATTATCAACACGCTGCCTCTTTTGTAAGAGCAAGCAGTTCACAAGTCTGTGCGAAGCAAATAGACTCATATATGTTTCTAATAGACTCATATATGTTTCTATTAGACTCATATATGTTTCTAATAGACTCATATATGTTTCTAATAGACTCATATATGTTTCTAATAGACTCATATATGTTTCTAATAGACTCATATATGTTTCTAATAGACTCATATATGTTTCTAATAGACTCATATATGTTTCTATTAGACTCATATATGTTTCTAATAGACTCATATATGTTTATAATAGACTCATATATGTTTCTAATAGACTCATATATGTTTCTAATAGACTCATATATGTTTCTAATAGACTCATATATGTTTCTAATAGACTCATATATGTTTCTAATAGACTCATATATGTTTCTAATAGACTCATATATGTTTCTAATAGACTCATATATGTTTCTGAAAACAGCAGTTGCAGATGTAATCAATGATAAACGTGACAAATGAGCAAATGCCATATTCTGTTTGACAACGGATCTCAACAGTCATTCGTATCTCGAGCTCTGGTGTCGGAGCTCAACCTGCAAATGGTCAAGAATAAGAAATTGGATGTTTCCACATCTCGTGCTCACAACTCTAAGCTGCAAGAGTTGGATCTGGCCCAGGTGAATGTTGTATGTCAAGAGGGATCAGTCGTCCCAGTCGAAGCTCTTGTTGAGGCCACAATCACAAAGCCACTGACAATACGAACATCACCAGTAACTGCACCATAATTGATGTCATTGACTCTGGCTCACCCTTTAGGTTACCGATGTGATAATATTGAGGTGACTCTAATAATAGGGTGTGATAGTTACAATGAGTTTGTTAACGGGGAGATTGTCACTCCCAAAACGGGTCCAGTTGCCGTTGGTTCTACGCTCGGATACCTGTTGTGTGGTCCATTGACCAGGAACCATGATTCTGATGTTTCGACGCTCCACACTCTGACACAACTGGGTCAGACAGAGGCCGTAATTCTAAATAATTATCACCCAGAGAAAAGAAACAGGAGTGATTCGAAACAAAGTGCAGAGACTGCCAAATGTGTTACCCACTACTGCGAAAAGTCTATAAAGTTCAAAACAGGTGGATATGAAACAAACTGTACAATGCTAGATCCTCACAACAAAATAAACCCAACAGTCTCAAACATTGAGGTATCAAATAACCAGATTCCTGCAAATACCGTTAAAGTATCAAATGATCAGACTCATGCAAACACTGTTATTCATCATTTGACATCACCTTCAGAATTATTCAAAAGATATACAATGAGAGCTGAATCAACAGTGAGTAACCCACCAATGGTACAGATGTACGACGGTATCAGTAATGATGATCCATTGACGCCATCTAAACTATTTCTAAGTGTGTGTACCCATGGTATAGAGCTGAGCCCATCTGCTGACTATAATGACAAGTCGATGGATGCAAAAAAACATTTTGGCAACTTGATTACATGTTTATGTGATTCTGCCACATCTTGTTGGCGCTGGAGTATATTGGGAACTATTGTCGAGACCAACTTTAATATTTTGTCCATCGCCCAATAGAGGCGTTGTTGTGGAAAACAACTGTTTTATATTTTTTTCATTCTCCTGGATAACAAAACGATCGATCGATTTATTGTAAACTAACCTCTACAGTTTTGAGTTTTCTCCCTTTTAAATTCAACGGTACCTGTATTTAATCCTGAGCTTTCAGGTCGACATCGTCAACAATTCGAGATTCTAAATATTGAAACCATCAACCGTGTAAAGCGTGCATCATTGAGCAACATACGAAATCGAAAGCATAATGCACTCAAATCTGGACATGCGGTCTCGTTGCAGGCGACTGCCTGTTTGTGAAGTTCTTGTCAATTCGAGATTTTAACAATTGAAACTATCAACCGTGTAACTAGAAATCCACAAGATCACAACACGATAATGCTGAGAAACCATTAGTTTAAAGGCTCACTTAATTTTCTAACCCCCAGATTACATTATATAAAATATATGCCATATTATATACCATTTGAAAGAGGAGGCTCCAAAACAGTGTATTATCAACTTATCAGGTCGAATAAACTGTGGACATGTTGTTTTTGTTGAGTTGCCAACGCGTTTGGTCATCAAGGTTGAAAAAACAAAATTAGTATTATTTTCAATGCAGGGGGAATAACTCTATATACTAAAGATAGAGTTATTCCCGTTCCATTGAAAAAGTTTGAATTCTGTTGCATTCTGGGAGCCACATGGGGGATGTTTTCAGCAGTTTTCTATTCCTCTTGTGGGCATCTTCTGAGACACAGATGTTTCAAATAGTGATGAATTATAGTATTTTAATCATATTTTATGGTATAGATTGTTATTAAAACCGTATATCAAGTCATTATCACAAAATAATCGGCGACTCGAAAATTAAGTGGGACTTTAAACATATTTTATCGTATCATGTATGTGGAATTGGGATTTGGGCACGAGTTATTGCAACTTAGATCTCCCCTCTCCCCATTCACTTACAACAAACACCAAGATGGTGACAATGTTTAACTTGTTACGTGCGTTACCAGATTCAGTTGCTGGGTATCGATGATATAATTTGGATTTCTGCATTTGCACGTTTGAAGTTGAGGTAATGTTATAATTTTTAGTTAATATCATAATGGTGATCTTGATGATAATGCAGTGGGGGGTAATTTGGTTTCATTTGGAAAGAGGTTTGCAGATACTATATATTTTTGAACTTCTGCAGATATAATTAATTTTTCATTAATATTGCGGTTGTGTGTTGTATATAATTAAAATATTAAATTCATGCAATCTTTCACAAACCTGGAGGACATTCGTTCTCGTTGCAGGCGTCGGTCTGAGTTTCGCTCCCATCACAAGGTTTTCCCCCGTTGCTTGGTGGTGGATTTGTACAATGTCGTGTCTTTGTTTTTGATCCGCCTCCGCACGTAGCAGAACATATTCCATATGCACTCCATCCTGTCCAAGCACCGTCCACTTAAAAACAGAAGGAGATTATTGGAATTTCGTGATACACAGGAATATGTCACTCGCTTGAAACCTGGAATGTCACCGAAGGGCCACCAGAGCCGAGGGTGACATTTCCGGTCGACATCGTCAATTCGAGATTCTAAATATATCGCCCCTCTCCCCATTCAGTTAACACAAACAACAACAAGATGATGACAAGTTGTTATGTGCCTTACCATATCCAGTTTCTATGTAGGAATGCTATAATATGGATTACTGAATATGTAGATTTGAAGTTGAGTTAGTATTATAACTTTGATGTAATATAATACTGGTTATCTTGATGATGCAGGGGAGGTATTTCGGCCTAGTTTTGAAAGCGGTTTGTAGCTATATTTTTTAACTTTATAACATATTATCTAGTTTCTAGCATTGCTGATGTTTGGTGTACCTTCCAGGATGTCAGGTATATATTTATTGATGTCTGTTGTCCGAAGCCTTTTGAAAAACATTATTATTAGTATAGTAATCGGGGAGCCTGCTGGGTTCTTATATTTGCACAATCGCGATAGCAGGATAAATATTAAGGACAACATCAGCTTTATCTTCGACAATATGTGCAAATAAAAGTAAATTTTCGCGCGGGTTTTTTAGGGTACTTTAAAAAAACACATTCTGAAATGAAAACGCCAGGGAATTTCGTTTCAGAAATTGTTTATTATTGATCAGTGATGACTATGGCATTACTTATATGGTAATCAGCTTTGTACTCGAAAGTGCAAATAAAAGTCATTTTGGGGGGTTTTCTGGGAACTTCCAAAACACCCCTTCTGACATGAAAAGGCCAGGAAATTTCGTTTCAGAAATTGTGTATTGTTGATCTGTAATTGCTGGAGCACAATTAATATAAAAATCAGTTTTGTACTCAAACTGCAAATAGAAGTCATTTTTGGGGTCCAATCGAACCGGAATCATGGCAGAAAAACAAAAACGAATACGGAAAGCACACAGAGGGCAAGCAACAAAGCTCTATCACCAATTTCAATCTGCCATAGACGCGAAAAATACACTCGAAGGTACACTGGTATTGGCAAATTTACGAAAGAAAGTCACGCTGCTGGAACAGATCGATTGCGAAATCATAAATAACATAAAAGACGACGATGATGAACTATAAAGTGTGATTATTGAAGGCGATGAATATCTGAACGAACAAATCAAGAGACTTTTAGAAGCTGAATTAGCCTTAAATGCACTGTCTTCAGAGAATAGAGATTCAATTGAACACGAACGTGAGACACCAGGAGCCTGTTCAATGGTTGCACTCCCTAAAATTAAATACCGACATGTAATGGGGAGATTATGGGGAACGTTCAGAGTGTTCGACATGACATCACACATATAGGGAAAATCCAGAAATTCACATATTTGAAAAGTTTTCTGGTTGGTGATGCAAAAATGGCGATTGATGGGTTACCCCTAACATATTTGAATTATGTGAAGGCGGTCGAACTGCTCCAAACACGATATGGACAAACACACAAAGTCGTGCAGGCACACATAAAATTTCTAATAGATTTGGATAGACCGAAGGCAGATGATCTACATTCACTTCGAAAATGTTCTGATGCAGTTGAAAGTGGTGTGCGCACTCTGGAATCTCTCTGAAAATCTCCTGAGTACTACAAAACACAATTAGTCCAAATTATCTGGGAAAAGTTGCCTCCGGGCCTACTGAAAAATATTGCGAGAAGACACGGAAAAAAGGAATGGGACTTGGATGATTTGCGAAAGGCATTAGTTGACGAGGTAAACATATTGCAACCTTGTGTTTCACTATCAAGGACATGCATATACTCATTTGACGGTACAATCACATCAATGCATACATCTGTAAAATCATTTGGTGAGTTGAGCAATCGTCACCAACAACAACCCGAGGATGTATTTACTGCTCTGGACACCATTTACCGTCTGATTGCACAAGATATAAAACCATTGCATCTATAATAGATTATGCGAATAAATCTACTTTGTGTTTCAACTGCCTTGGGAATAACCACAGAATTTCACAGTGTAGATCATCAACACGCTGCCTCTTTTGTAAGTGTAAGCATTGCACAAGTATGTTATGTGTGAAGCAAATAAACTCATATAATTATGTTTCTGAAAACAGCAGTTGCAGGTGTAATCGATGATAAACGTGACAAATGAGCAAATGCCCATATTCTGTTTGACAGCGGATCTCAACGGTCATTCGTATCTCGAACTCTGGTGTCGGAACTCAACCTGCAAATATTTAAGCATGAGCAATTGGATGTTTCCACATCTCGTGCGCACAACTCTAAGCTGCAAGAGTTGGATCTGGCCCAAGTGAATGTTGTGTGTCAAGAGGGATCAGTCGTTCCAGTCGAAGCTCTTGTTGAGCCCACAATCACAAAGCCACTGACAATACGAACATCACCAGTAACTGCACCAGAATTGATGTCATTGACTCTGACTCACCCTTTAAGTTACCGATGTGATAATATTGAGGTGTCTCTAATAATAGGATGTGATAGTTACAATGAGTTTGTTAACGGGGAGATTGTCACACCGAAAACGAGCCCAGTTGCCGTTAGTTCTAAGCTCGGATACCTGTTGTGTGGTCCATTGACCAGGAACCATGATTCTGATATTTCGAAGCATCACACTCTGACACAACTGGGTCAGACACAGGCCGAAATTCTAAATAATTCTCAGCCAGAGGAAAGAAACAGGAGTGATTCGAAAGTGCAGAGACTGCCAAATGTGTTACCCACTGCTGCGAAAAGTCTATAAAGTTCAAAACAGGTGGATATGAAACAAACTCTACAATGCTAGATCCTCACAACAAAATAAACCCAAGAGTCTCAAACATCGAGGTATCAGATAACCAGATTCCTGCAAATACCGTTAAAGTATCAAATGATCAGACTCATGCAAACACTGTTATTCATCATTTGACATCACCTTCAGAATTATTCAAAAGATATACAATGAGAGCTGAATCAACAGTGAGTAACTAACCAATGGTACAGATGTACGACGGTATCAGTAATGATGATCCATTGACGCCATCTAAACTATTTCTAAGTGTGTGTACCCATGGTATAGAGCTGAGCCCATTTGCTGAATATAATGACAAGTCGATGGATGCAAAAAAACATTTTGGCAAATTGATTACATGTTTATGTGATTCTGCCACATCTTGTTGGCGCTGGTGTATATTGGGAACTATTGTCGAGACCAACTTTATTATTTTGTCCATCGCCCAATAGAGGCGTTGTTGTGGAAAACCACTGTTTTATATTTTTTTTATTCTCCTGGATAACAAAACGATCGATCGATTTATTGTAAACTAACCTCTACAGTTTTGAGTTGTCTCCCTTTTAAATTCAACGGTACCTGTATTTAATCCTGAGCTTTCAGGTCGACATTGTCAACAATTCGAGATTCTAAATATTGAAACCATCAACCGTGTAAAGCGTGCATCATTGAGCAACATACGAAATCGAAAGCATAATGCTCTCAAATCTGGACATGCGGTCTCGTTGCAGGCGACTGCCTGTTTGTGAAGTTCTTGTCAATTCGAGATTTTAACAATTGAAACTATCAACCGTGTAACTAGAAATCCACAAGATCACAACACGATAATGCTGAGAAACCATTAGTTTAAAGGCTCACTTAATTTTCTAACCCCCAGATTACATTATATAAAATATATGCCATATTATATACCATTTGAAAGAGGAGGCTCCAAAACAGTGTATTATCAACTTATCAGGTCGAATAAACTGTGGACATGTTGTTTTTGTTGAGTTGCCAACGCGTTTGGTCATCAAGGTTGAAATAAAAAAATTAGTATTATTTTCAATGCAGGGGGAATAACTCTATATACTAAAGATAGAGTTATTCCCGTTCCATTGAACAAGTTTGAATTCTGTTGCATTCTGGGAGCCACATGGGGGAAGTTTTAAGCAGTTTTCTATTCCTCTGTGGGCATCTTCTGAGACACAGATGTTTCAAATAGTGATGAATTATAGTATTTTAATCATATTTTATGGTATAGATTGTTATTAAAACCGTATATCAAGTCATTATCACAAAATAATCGGCGACTCGAAAATTAAGTGGGACTTTAAACATATTTTATCGTATCATGTATGTGGAATTGGGATTTGGGCACGAGTTATTGCAACTTAGATATCCCCTCTCCCCATTCACTTACAACAAACACCAAGATGGTGATAATGTTTAACTTGTTACGTGCGTTACCAGATTCAGTTGCTGGGTATCGATGATATAATTTGGATTTCTGCATTTGCACGTTTGAAGTTGAGGTAATGTTATAATTTTTAGTTAATATCATAATGGTGATCTTGATGATAATGCAGTGGGGGGTAATTTGGTTTCATTTGGAAAGAGGTTTGCAGATACTATATATTTTTGAACTTCTGCAGATATAATTAATTTTTCATTAATATTGCGGTTGTGTGTTGTATATAATTAAAATATTAAATTTATGCAATCTTTCACAAACCTGGAGGACATTCGTTCTCGCTGCAGGCGTCGGTCTGAGTTTCGCTCCCATCACAAGGTTTTCCCCCGTTGCTTGGTGGTGGATTTGTACAATGTCGTGTCTTTGTTTTTGATCCGCCTCCGCACGTAGCAGAACATATTCCATATGCACTCCATCCTGTCCAAGCACCGTCCACTTAAAAACAGAAGGAGATTATTGGAATTTCGTGATACACAGGAATATGTCACTCGCTTGAAACCTGGAATGTCACCGAAGGGCCACCAGAGCCGAGGGTGACATTTCCGGTCGACATCGTCAATTCGAGATTCTAAATATATCGCCCCTCTCCCCATTCAGTTAACACAAACAACAACAAGATGATGACAAGTTGTTATGTGCCTTACCATATCCAGTTTATATGTAGGAATGCTATGATAGCAACCACCCCAGTGGGTGTTTATACCTAAATGCATGTGAATTATGACGTCATATAATTTTTCTATATTTCTATACCAAGAGTGAAAATAGCGTGTATGCTTTTTCGTAAATTTCACACGTGACTTCCGGGAGGTTACTGCGCAGAATCCAGCAGAAACTGATCGAAGAATTACGTTTTCTTCACTTCAACTTCAACACAATCGACTGTTAGTAACGGTGTTCTGAGTTAGGAGAGCAGCGTGCTCAGAAGACAACCGAGACGGAGGAATTTACATACAAGTACAACAACAACAACGATTGCCGATGATCACTTTTTAATTGTCCTCACTGAGTCATTCAGAGACTCAATCAAATAATAGATTAATCGAGGATTAATCACAGCCTTTCTAGTCTGATAACATGGCATTCGGTAAAATATTACCGTGGCACAGTTTGTGATTAGCCATCTCGAATGTAAACAAATCTTCTACTCGAAATTTGTAAATTAAAAAAACAAATCAAATGTGCATGTGCGATAATCAATATCATCCATGAGACCATGACCCAACCCGGTAACACATACCAAATCTCATTCACATCCATTGAGAAACAACGAAGAAGTGCGACTTTACCGGTACACTTTTATTTAGAGCCGGCATCGGCGTCGACAAACACTTTATATACACCGATTTCTCCACTACAAGGTCAAGGCCCCACATGGCACGAAATTGAAAAATCAACGAGTGATTGATCTGTGTTTCATGTAATTTGCAACAATGAATATTGTTTTGAGGATTTTATGGATTATTGTGTACCACAGATACACGAAGACTAGGCAATTCAATGTTAAGTGTATTCAATTTCATGACATGTGTAAACTGTGTTTGTGACATGATTATTGCACTTTCACTTTCGACAGGAGCTTGGAGGCATTGTTGAATTTGTTCTCTAATCATCAAAGGTTGCACAGGTATTTGCTTATCATTAATTTAATCATTTGATTTAGGACTGAAAAAGAATTGTTTCTGTTTTCAAATTGAAAAGATCAATCGTACTGCCCTGCTGGACAAAACAAGTGTCCATTGGCACCGCGGTGTGTTTGGCGTTCGGCAGCGGTTTCAGAGTTTGTAACTGCAGTTGAGCACCGCGGCCGAGCGGCAAGTACACCATGGCCGACCGTCAAGTACACATGTACACCATGGCCGAAAAGCAACTACAATGGGGCCGAATGGCATGTACACCGTGGTTAGATTTCTGGTTTATATTGTCTTTTTTCAGTTTAATGAATGCACACAGCGGCAACTACACCATGGTCGAATGGCAAATACACCGCGGCCCAATTGTAGTTAGCTGGTGGAGCCGCTGTGTAGTTGCATTTCGGCCGCAGTGGCAATGCTAAGCGCACCGTGGTTAAGTGGACACTTGTTTTGCCCAGCAGGGTAGTACATGTGTATTCAGTTCAAATTCATACAGATATCTTTCAGACTTTCATGTTTACAAAATGTAGGCGCGCATAGTCCCGCTCTCTGGGTTTTGGCCAGCCGCGCGGTTTCTATCAAGATAAAATAAACAGCGGAAATACATTCATAAATGTTGCGTAAATTGAATTAGTTTACTCACGATGGATGTCCATTGAAACTCTTTGATGGTTTAACACTGCTTAATCCACTATCCATAAGCACAAGTGAATGTTACACACTGTGTTTTCATATTGTACATGCTCCTATATTAATTGTAATTCATAATTATTAATAAGGAATTAATTTAATACTCCGATTCAATGCTGACGAAATAAATACGGAAACATCTCCCGGCCACGTGGTCTCGCTTTGATTTTCGAGGAATTTATGTGACGTCATAAGCCATACCGCTATTCTCAAAGTAATTGACCAGAAAAACGGGGTGATACCCCGGTCATGACCGCGGTGATACCGGTAATAAACGGTAGCGGTATCGAGACGGTCATGGCGGTGGAGTTACGGTATTGGGCGATAATGATACCGCGGTCTTTTAGCGGGCACCGCATTAATTTTGTTGAATACCGCAGTGATTTTCATGGAACTCTTTGAGGGGAGGTATTTGCTCACACATATTGTTCACGTTAACAAGCGGTATCAGTACCGCGGTATTGGAGGATACCGCGGTATAGTACCGCCATATTAACGGGGTGACACCACGTTATTGGTGGTCAATTACTTTAAGTATAGCGGTACATAGAAATCGTTCAAATGTATTTTTAGCTTCGAATCATTCAGTCTCAGACAGATAGTGCATTTGACACTTCACATCGTGTGACGTCAAAAAACTTAAACTGCCAATAATCGTGGCACGAGGGATCACCTTTTGATGAATGCCGACAATGAATGTTGGTTTTGGAGAATTCATTTGATATTTTGCTACAACATTCAAGCTGTTTCTTTAAACTTGTACGCTCTCCATATTTGGCCTAGGCGCGCAATTGATCGCTCACTGGTTTTCAATTTTAGCTGCGCGATGGTGCGCAAGAGCGATCGCGCGCCTCAAAAATTAAAGTCTGATCTTTCTGTTGATTCCAACGTTAACACTATTACTTAATATTTTTACCACTTTAGAGGGCGTTCTTTATTAGATGAACATTATTTTACCCACACGTCATGATTCCATGATTTTAAGGTGAAGTTGAACAGAAGCGAGCGCTAAGCTTTGTTTTCATTAACGCATGCTCACACCAGGACGGTGTGGTAATAATAGTAATAGCATGATTTTGTCGGGCACCTTGGTTTCTTTACAGCCCTCCAGGAATGATTAACTCCGTCTCGGGTCTATAAATAGGCCCTCGGGCTGTTAATCATTCCTGTCGGGTCCAGGTGCTACCACGGCCGAGTACTAGTAGCAACCACCCCAGTGGGTGTTTATACCTAAATGCATGTGAATTATGACGTCATATAATTTTTATATAATTTTTATATATTTCTATATACCATGAGAGAAATTACCGTCTACGTTTATTTGTGAATTTAACATGTGACTTCCGGGTGGTGACTGCGCAGAATCCAGCAGAAACTACAGGGTGCTCCAATATAACGGAGGAATATGCAGACAACAACAACAACTGATCAAATTCATTCCCAGATTCTAGAATGTACCCGACTTTCAAGTTTAGCCTATTCAGTTCTTTCTGAGGATTAATTACAGCCTTTTCATCTGATAAAAATCATTGGTATATCATTAGCATAATAATTAATTACCCCCCGTCAAGCGACGTCCTGTCAGTGTCATCCGGCTTACGGCAGTTACTTGATCGGAAATTACTTCCGTATATCCCATAGACCGATAAGGCCTTCACCTTCGCTTCATGGCAAACAATTTTCACAAATGTACGAGTGTACGTAGATTAATTAATCGCTTGATTTCGTGACAATCGACAGTTACTGCGTTAGGCTTCACTGTAAACTGTTACAGACAACAATGATCAAGATTCCAGAATCATTCAATCAACCAAAAAGTTCGAAGTTCAAAGAAAGATAAAAAAAATGAAAGAACGAATTCTGTGTTACGTGTATATTGTAAATTGTGATACTAAAATTGTAGTATGTTTCCTAGTTACCATCTTCAACTTAAGTTCAAGGAATTGATATCTGATGAGGATTCTTGTGGAGTTGTGAACACAACAGCACAATGCGTGCTCCTGGAGGTATTTTTCTCCAAATCCAAGATTTTTTTAAAGGTAGGTCTGTTTGCTTTAAATTAAAAATTAAATTTTGATTATTATTTCATTTAATCATTTTTGATCATTTGACAATTTGTCGTGGTCATTCGTTGGTCATCAGTGTCACAGTCAGTGTGTTTGTCGTCATTCGTGTTTGGTTGTCGTCTGTCGTTTTTCGTCCTTGGTAGTTTGTCGTCGTGTTTATTGTTGGTTACACATAATTTTGAAACCTGCAGGCCTGGGTCGATGTGTTTGTCATCAAGACATTTTTCGTCATCGATCATTCGACATCGTGTTCATCTTTGGTTGTTTGTTTTTCGTCATCAGTAATTTTTCGTCATCGATTGTTCGACATCGTGTTAGTCGTTGGCCATTTGTTTTTCGTCATCAGTCATTTTTTTGTCATCAGTCAGTATTTTTCTTCGTTGTTGTTTGTTGCCATTTGCCATCGTCATCCTCGCCATTTATCTGTCATTTGCCACCATTCGTCAGCCGGTGTGTTTTTTCGTTAGTTGTTTTTCATCATCGGTCATTTGTTCATCGGTTGTTTTTCGGAAATTCTGTCTGTGTGTGGGACCACTTAACTGCGGTGCGGTTAGCATTGCCACCGCAGCTGAAATTCAACTACACCGCGGCACCACCGGCTAACAGTTGGGTCGTGATGTAATTGCCATTCGGCATGGTGTATTTGCCACGGTGTACTTTCATCAAACTGAAAAAAGACAATACAAACCAGAAATCTAACCACGGTGTACATGCTATTCGACCGTAAGGGTAGTTGCCTTTCGGCCGCAGTGAACTTGCCGTTTGGCCGCAATGTACTTGCCGTTCGGCTGCGGTGCTCAACTGCAGTTACAAACTCTGACACCGCAGCCGAACAGCAAATACATCGGTGCCAATGGATATTTGTTTTGTCCAGCGGGGTACATGTATTGTATGTCTACTTTGATCTCGGAAATGGGCGGGTCCAATTTCATGAGTGACCATGTCCTTGACCATGACCTCGCTCATATACATGTAGGTACATAGAACTTCTGTCTCTGTGTGTTATAGACTTGAAAACTGCACGACTGATCGGACTAAAATTTGGTATTAATGTACCAAAGGCCTACTTTGATCCCGGGAACTATATGGGTGGGTCCAATTTCATATGCGACTGTGTCCTTGACTGCGACCTCGATATATACTTATACATTGTACATGTATACCGGTTGGCAACGTTGTTCCCTAAAGAGCCCGGATGAAGTCAGGCACATCAGATAAGTGTACCGGTACAGACTTTCATTTTTGAGACGCGCGATCGCTCTTGCGCACCATCGCACGGCTAAAACTGAAAACCAGCGTTATTTTCCGCAAAACACTTTGTGTGAGCAGAGCGTTTGTATATATACAGCATGTAAATAGTGAGCGATAAGCAAAACACCGTGGTGATTGATTAGGTTGAGAGTGATTCATGGTGACCCATTCAACACCAAATTCGGAGATTTAGCTTATTAAATGGCTATACCGGTAATGCGGTATGTTGTAAATAAGTTCATGATTCCACTGAATTGTAGGGGCTATGAATCATTGCTGCCTTATCGTAGCGAAAATTTGATATAACCGTTTCTTTACTAAATGGATTCTCCCACCAAGTAAAAAAGATTTTATTTGAATGATCTATTATTCATTCAGAGGGGTGTTCAGGAAATGCAAGCAGATGACAACAGACTAACAGATAATACATACATGTACATGTGTAGAAGGATATCTATTAATTGGTTGGAAATGTTCAGAAAAGTTCAACAAACGACTTTATCTGAACACTTCCCACAACATCTAGTACTTGTCAATAAGCATTTAGTAAATGAAGGGTTAATATATGATTCTCAATAAAACTATAGGTGGGCGGTCCCCAAGTCTGAATTTAGTGTGGCTGACATTTGCGGAATGAGGTCCCCAGAGGGCTAGCATCACCAAATTCACCCTCTGGGAACCTCATTCAGCTTAGGCCTCTCTGTATGGGAGGCATTGGGTCAGATTCCACAGTTGAAGTTGGTGATGTTCAGCCATTAATTACTTTGATTATGCGATTTAACTTGGATTAAATTAAATTTTAATTGGAAATACCCATGATCAGTGTGTTGGTGAACTGCTTGGTGAACTTTCAAGCACCGTACATCTATAAAATGGCTTTGTTGATGTCAAATGATCCAATATTCCCAATATTCAATAAATTGTGACCTACAAAACTTGAAAATATAAGGGTACATGTAACATAACTTGCTGAATGCTGATATAAGCCCAAGTTGCCAGGAAATGATATGGGGGCCATTGGTTCATTTCTTTCACCTTTCATATGCTTCAGAACAACCAAACAGCCCCCATTTTAGGTTTACGTTAAAAAGTACCCCCAATAGTCACAAGGGGGTACCCCCCCCCCCCCCCCCCCCCCACTCAAACCTATCACCTCTGTCCCCCAAAATGTCCCCAAATTAGCCTAATCTAAAGGCGTGAAATAACGGTGGTATTTCTAACAAAATTTCATATACATGTATATGCAGTGGGGGTCTACTCGGTGTTGAGTGTTTTGCTTATCGCATACTCTTTACATACATGTAGATGTACTGTTTGTTTACATAAGATGACGTTTGCTTACATACAATGTAACACAAAGTACTAACATAACAACATGCTGAAATTAATGTGATACATGTATTTATGATTGGTATAAGAACAAGGTTTGTTTATAATATTAATTCTGTTTATGGCGGTTTTAACGGATGTTTTAACAGCTATACCCAGCGCCAACACTTACCCAATCTTTAAAAAGATCCTCATGGACATATATCATAATTTTCTTCAACGTCTGGTGTGACAACCCGCTAATACCTGTAGGACTGTAGACCATGTATCATAACCTAACGGCATGTATCGTAACTCCACCGCAGTGACCGTTTCCATACTGCTGTCATTGCCAATTCATTAAAAGCGACACATCACATATTCATTATTAGCTCAACGACGTCCATGTGTGCGTGTGTGTGTCCGTCAACAATTTCCTTTGGCGCGGGCTACAGGTCGTACCTTTGGTCTGATCTTTATCAAATTTGTCATGAATGTTGACATTGACATGTAGATGGGAACAGGTCATTTTGGGTCATTGGCCAAAAAACATGGCGACTGACAGCCATCTTGGATTTCAAAATTAAATCGATTGGCGCGGTCTACATGTCTTACTGTTTGTCTGATCATCATGAAATTTATCATGGATGTTAACGAGTCATTTTGTGGTTGTTCCACCAAAAAACATGGCTGCCAGCAGCCATCTTTGATTTTACTCTTTGCATGACTAAATCCTTTGGCGCGGGCTACAGGTCGTAGCTTTGGTAGGATCTTCATGAAATTTGTCATGGATGTTAACAATGACATGTAGATTGGAAAGAATCCTTTTGGGGTCATTCGGACAAAAAACATGGCCGCTGGCAGCCATCTTGGATTTCAAAATTAAATCGATTCGCGTGGTCTACAGGTCATACTGTTCGTCTGATTATCATGAAATTTGTCATGGATGTTAATAATGACAGGCAGATGGGAACGAGCCATTTTGGGGTCGTTCGGCCAAAAAAACATGGCCACCAGCAGCCATCTTGGATTTTACTCTTTGCATGACTAAATCCTCTGGCGCGGGCTACAGGTCGTAGCTTTGGTCGGATCTTCATGAAATTTGTCATTGGTGTTAACAATGACATGTAGATGGGAACGAGCTGTTTTGTGGTCATTCGGCCAACATACATCTTGGATTTTACTCTTTGCTTGACTAAATCCTTCAGCACAGGCTCTAGGTTGTACATTTGGTCATATCATTATGATATTTGTCATCGCTATTGACATGTAGATGACATGTAGATGTGAACGAGTCATTTTGGGGTACTAGTAGTTTGACCAAAAAACATTGCCACCAGCAGCCATCTTTGCATGACTAAATCCTTTGGCACAGGCTACAGGTCCTTACTTTGGTCAGATCATTATGAAATTTGTCATGAATGTTGATGTTGACATGTGGATGAGAGTGAGTCATTTTGGGGTCATTTGGCCAGAAAACATGGCCGGCAGCGGTCATCTTGGATTTCAAAATTCAATCCATTAGCACGGGCCACAGGTCGTATCTTTTGTCTGATCATTATTAAATTTGCCATGGATGTTAAAATGGACATGTAGATGGGAAATGAGTAATTTTGGGGTTGTTCGACCAAAAACATGGCCGCCAGCAGCCATCTTGGATTATACTCTTTGCATGACTAAATTCTTTGTCAAGGGCTACAAGTCGAATCTTTGGTCCAATCATCATGAGATTTGTAATGGATGTTAACAATTACATGTAGATGGGAAAAGGATCATTTTGAATTCAACCAAGAAACCTGGTCGCCAGCAGCCATCTTGTATTTTACTCTTTACATGACTAAATCCTTTGACACGGGCTACAGGTCGTATCTTTTGTCGGATCATCATGAAATTTGTGAAGGATGTTAACAATGACATGTAAATAGGAAGGAGTCTTTTTTGTGTCATTTGGCAAAAAAACGATGGTTGTCGCGGCCATCTTGGATTTTAATCTTTGCATAACTAGGCCTTTCAACTTTCCACATTCCTAATCGCTCCATTAACTGTAACACATGAAATTATTCCCTTTCCTCATTGAGCTACCGGTACAGTGTCATTGACACTTTCATAATTACATTTCAGTCAATTCACATTTTCAGCTGCATATACATGTATACCGGTATGTGAACCAATTTCATCATTACAGAAATTGCAAATTCCTCGTTGATTCCATCATCTCAACATTTCATTAAAGTGAGACTTTATGTTCACACATCGATTCATTCAGGCAACATTTTTTTTCCATTTCTACACTGGTCATTGCATTGATCGTCTTCAATGGGAATAATCTATAATTATATATATATGTATATCATTGTTAACTATTAAAGTGACATTTCTCTTCCTCCCAATCAATATTGCATTAAAATGACGCTTCATATTCATTACACTTCATTCAATAATTTCTGTTTCTACATCACTTATTGCATTGATTGCCTTCAGGTAAGGTAAGCTATGTCCGACTCAAATATTAAAGTGACGCATCATATTCACTACACTTTATTCAATAATTTCTTTTTCTACATAGTTTACACGTATTGCATTGATTGCCTGCAGCTAAGGTAATCTATGTCCGACTCAAATAATACAAATATTAGAGGCATTCCATTTCCATCCATTAATTCTAAGGAAACTTCTGCTGTGATATATATATATGTATATATACATACAGGGTACTACATGTGCTACACCACTCGGAGAAATGTCTGTGTCATCACACTAAAATACCATGTTAGAACTTGATTTGATATATTCGTAATCGTATATAGTCACCAATAGCCGGGTTACTACCGTAGTACCTGACATTGCCTGTCTATTGAACTATTCAAACCCAAACAGGCCTGGTTGATTTCACTGTGGGATGATGGTTCACTTCCATCCTCAAGCTACTTTTCTTTTCTGACGTGCGGGGGTAGATATGCTTGAGGCCCCACCACAGTTAAATTCGCGCCAGGTTCTCAGCTATTATTATCTTATGTTCGAACTTTACTCATATGTTTGGACTGATCATAACCATGATTTCAATGCTGGGTTTGAATAGTTCACTAGATGGGCAATGTCCGTTACTACGGTAGTAACCCGGCTATGGTGACTATATACGATTACGAATATATTAATCCAAGTTCTAGCATGGTATTTGTGTGACGACACAGCCATTTCTCCGAGTGGTGTAACACATGCAGTACCCTGTATGGTACATCATATAATTATTGTAACGTTGAACTTAATGATCAACTTGGTGGTTGCTCCATTACGTGCCACGTACGATCATATTATGGATTACTGAATATGTAGATTTGAAGTTGAGTTAGTATTATAACTTTGATGTAATATAATACTGGTTATCTTGATGATGCAGGGGAGGTATTTCGGCCTAGTTTTGAAAGCGGTTTGTAGCTATATTTTTGAACTTTATAACATATTATCTAGTTTCTAGCATTGCTGATGTTTGGTGTACCTTCCAGGATGTCAGGTATATATTTATTGATGTCTGTTGTCCGAAGCCTTTTGAAAAACATTATTATTAGTATAGTAATCGGGGAGCCTGCTGGGTTCTTATATTTGCACAATCGCGATAGCAGGATAAATATTAAGGACAACATCAGCTTTATCTTCGACAATATGTGCAAATAAAAGTAAATTTTCGCGCGGGTTTTTTAGGGTACTTTAAAAAAACACATTCTGAAATGAAAACGCCAGGGAATTTCGTTTCAGAAATTGTTTAGTATTGATCAGTGATGACAAGAGCATTACTAATATGGAAATCAGCTTTGTACTAGAAAGTGCAAATAAAAGTCATTTTGGGGGGTTTTCTGGGTACTTCCAAAACACCCCTTCTGAAATGAAAAAGGCCAGGAAATTTCGTTTCAGAAATTGTGTATTGTTGATCTGTAATTGCTGGAGCACAATTAATATAAAAATCAGTTTTGTACTCAAACTGCAAATAGAAGTCATTTTGGGGGTTTTTGTGGGGTCTCTGGTCCCTAAAGGCCAGGAATGCGGAACTTAAGAAATGGGATTTATTTGAACGTTCCTGGTGTGGTACAAATCTGGGGCATCAAAACTTTCGTACGCGATTGTGCAAATAGAACCCAACAGGCTCTCGGGTTATAGGGGACAGAACACGTTGAGTGCCGCACCCCGTTCAGTTACATGCACAAAAAAGTACGAGTTAACTCGTAGTTGGCACTCAACGTGTAACAAAATAGCGGTGCGCATCATCGATTTCATTTTCATAAACACGCGATGGGCAGCCAGCTATATGGTTCAGGGACTATCGTAATGTATAAATAGATCCATTGTGTTTCTCCATTTGGTATGGATCATGTTGTGTTTTCTGCATGGAGCCGGTATAATAGTATTGAGGGTGTTTTCGGTGTGTTATATATAATTCTACTTAAAATAATAAATTGATGTAAGCTATCACAAACCTGGACATTCGTGTTCATTGCAGGCGACTGTTTGAGCTACACTCCCATCACATGTAGCTCCCCCCTTGCTTGGGGATAGATTGTTGCACC
Organism: Siphonodentalium dalli; assembly: GCA_032622095.1. Classification (NCBI taxonomy): domain Eukaryota; kingdom Metazoa; phylum Mollusca; class Scaphopoda; order Gadilida; family Siphonodentaliidae; genus Siphonodentalium; species Siphonodentalium dalli. The sequence continues at coordinate 17,210,743 of CP136069.1, read as the reverse complement.
ATCGTGCTTGCGTTTTTGACCCCCCTCCACAGGTAACAGAACATATTCCTAAGTCAGCCCAAGACGTCCACGCTCCATCCACTTAAAATTAAAAAGGGAATCACTGTTAATGCAATCGACATAAAATTCGTTTCGGTGGGGGCAAGCGTCTCATGACACGACATCGCACTTCTAACGTAAACATTATTAATTGGGAGATGTATTTTTATGCATAAATCCAGCCAAAAATGGCAAGAATTTCTCTGGATCCATCTGGCAAAAAATCTTGAATTTGACATATCGTCATCTTCATTGTATGTTGAATCTGAGCAATTATTAAATTATAAAGAGACAACAAAAACAATGGATTTTAATACATTTGAGGGGTTGAAATTTTTTGAAATTTTTTTGCCCCTTTCCATACCAAGAACTGCTAGAATAATTTATCATTTCACACAAAAATCCAGTCACCAAATGGTTCATTGTTTTTGGCTCTATGAGAGGAGGCTTCATTTGTGTCATAGTGTTGAGATCGATTTTGAATTGCATGATATAGCATCATACCCCATATATTATAATGAAGAATAGAGCAGTCACAAGCAGTGTTAAGATATAAGGTGGTCAGCTTTAACTTGGATATGAACCAAAGACCCACAACTCATCTCAGCCCAATTGTTCATTGATCAACAGGCATAGCATGAAAATATAGATATTATGGGTATTTGCATTTCTTAATGACAATAATCATTAAATTTCACAAATAAAGAATAATTAAGTCTCCTCTCTAGATCTTTAGACATACGTGGGTATATGAACTACACTTTTGAAAACAATATATTTTATAAAAGTTAACGGTACCCGAAATCAGTGAAATTATAAATATTGTTCATGCTATAAAAGTAAAGTAAATGAGGTTATAATATCAAATGGTTCTTAATTATTGTGTCACAACATGAATAATCGCTTGTAACAAATTTCACAAAGAAATTCCTAACAGATATTGCGAAATCCATTTCGAAAACAAGGAAATTTTGGCAAAAACCTTTAATTATTCATTGATTGTGAGACATAACTAAGCTCTCTTAAATACAGTCAGAACTTCAAAAATACGGGAGAAAATGAGGAATGGATCCAAATTAAGATGGAATCCGAGAGTAAATGAGGAATGGATTCAGATTAAGATGATGGCATTAAACAATCCACATCTCACCAGCATACTTACACGTGGTGAGGTACATGAACCAAAATTAATAGCAGGCAGCATACCTACACGTGGTGTGGTACGTTAACAAAATTAACAGCTCAGCATCATACCTACACGCGTTGAGGTACATTAACTAAAATAAACAACCAGCAGCATATATACACATGATGAGGTATGTAACGAACATACCTACACACGATGAGGTACATCATCCTACATACGATGAGGTGCATATCAACATACATACATACACATGATGAGGTTACTTAACTAAGCTTATATGTGGGCGACTTCATCGTTGACGACAAACATAGTTATACATACCAACACATGCAGCATCTCTACACAACATCGTTTCCTCTGCGTTCCCTTCACACGCCTCTCCGCCCGGTCCAGCTTCGGGGTTAACACAAATCCTTGTCCGTATCTTGTTCCCAATTCCGCATGATGCGCTGCATGACCCATACGTCCAAGACGACCAATAACCGCTAACTACTGGAACGATGTGACACTATCAATAGCTGCCATAACTTGTCAGGTATCAACATGGTTCATGTGTTCGTAACTATATTGCAAAATTTTATAATTTACCAAAGGAACCTGCCAGATAAATACTTGTTTCTAATACCACATAAAGTCACACTCAGAAGTGTGTGCAACTCTGTAACTTTTGCTCCGCAGATTTGCGTGGAAATCCCTATTAAAATAATGTTCACTTGACCTCCACATTAACAAAGCTGATATGTGGGCGACTTCACAAACATAGTTTTACATACCCACACATTCAGCATCTCTACACAACATCGTTTCCTCTGCGTCCCCTTCACACGCCTCTCCGCCCGGTCCAGCTTCAGGGTTAACACAAATCCTTGTCCGTATCTTGTTCCCAATTCCGCATGATGCGCTGCATGGCCCATATGTCCAAGACGACCAATAACCGCTAACTGCTGGAACGAAGCGACACTGTTAATAGCTGCCATAACTTGTCAGGTATGAACATGCTTTATGTGTTCGTAACTAGATTATTTAAATTATTCTGATATTTAATTCAAGAGAAACAAGTCCACTGACATATCGTCATCTTCATTGTATGTAGAATCTGAGAAATTATTAAGAGACAACAAAAACATTGGACTTTAATACATTTGACGGGTTGAACATTTTTTTTTTTTTGCCCCTTTCGGTACCAAGAACTGCTAGAATAATTAATCATATCACACATAAATCAAATAGCTCATTGTTTTTGGCTCTATGAGAGGAGGCTTCATTTGTGTCATATTGTTGAGTTCGATTTTGAATTGCATGATATAGCATCATACCCCATATATTATAATGAAGAATAAAGCAGTAACAAACAGTGTTAAGAGATAAGGTGGTCAGCTTTAACTTGGTTATGAACCAAAAACCCATAACTCATATCAGCCCAATTGTTCATTGATCAACAGGCATAGCATGAAAATATAGATAATTATTTATGGGTATTTGCATTTCTTAATGAAAATAATCATTATCCTCTCAAGATCTTTAGACATACGTGGGTATATGAACTACACTTTTGAAAACAATATATTTTACAAAAGTTAACGGTACCCGGAAACAATGAAATTATAAATAGTGTTAATGCTATAAAAGTAAAGTAAATAAGTTTATAATATCAAATGTGTCGATGGTTCTTAATTGTTGTGTCACAACATGAATAATCGCTTGTACCAAATTTCACAAAGAAATTGCGAAATCCATTTCGAAAACAAGAAAATTTTGGCAAAACCTTTAATTATTCATTGATTGTGAGACATAACTAAGCTCTCTTAAATACAATCAGAACTTCAAAAATACGGGAGAAAATGAGGAATGGATCCAAATTAAGATGGAATCCGAGAGTAAATGAGGAATGGATTCAGATTAAGATGAGGCGCATTAAAAAATTCACAGATCAGCAGCATATTTACACGTGGTGACTGATGAGGTACATTATCTAAAATAAACAGCAGGCAGCATACCTACACGCGATGAGGTACGTTAACAAAATTAACAGCAGGCAGCATACCTACACGCGATGAGGTACGTTAACAAAATTAACAGCTCAGCAGCATACCTACACGCGATGGGGTACGTTAACAAAATTAACACCTCAGCAGCATACCTACACGTGGTGATTGGTGAGGTACAGTATATAAAATAAACAGCAGGCAGCATACCCAGAGACGTGGCGACAGGGGGGGGTTTGAGTGGGTGTCTCACCCCCCCCCCCCAACTTTGGTAAATTTTTTCAACAGTTGGAAATTTCATACCTACCAAAACATTAGTTGGAAATTTCACACCAAAAATAGGTTGAAAATGTTCTTGTAGTTTGATTTTCAAACAATTTATTGGGGAAATAATTGTTTTTGGACCAATATTTGCATATTTTCCTATTTTTGGTCAAAAGTTTGGAATGAAATTGTCATCAGTTGGAAATTTTCCAACCTTAGGGGGGTGTGACAGGTTGGAAATTTCCAACACTTGGAAAGCTTGTGTCCTGGTCCCTCCCCCGTGGCCAGTCAAAAACTGCTAGTTAATTTAAGAAAACAATATTGTCATACATTTGGTCAGCATTGTCATTGGAATTGTCATCAGTTGGAAATTTTCCAGCCTAAGTGGGGATGTCAGGTTTGAAATTTCCAACTCTAGGAAGGCTTGATGCTAGTCTATAGATGGTAGGATTTTGCGATTTTCTTGTTCAGATTTAAAATTTTTCGCACACATGGTCGCCCGGTGTGTCATTGTCACCGTGGCCAATAAAAAACTGCCAAGTAGTTTAACAAAACAATATTTTACTACATTTGGTCAAACTTGTGGACTGAAATGGTCATCATTTGGAGAATTTTCCAACCTGAGGGGGAGTATTATGTTTCAAATTTCCAACACTATAGGAAAACTTCAGTTGAGGCCAGTCTAGATGCTACAGGATTTGCGATTTTCTTGTATAGTTTTAAAAATTTTCTCACACTGGGCGGAACAACCATGGTCAGCCCGGTGTGTCCTGGTCTCTTGCCCGTGTGCATTTTCTGGAGTTAGACCACTAGATGTTAGGATTTATGCTATTTTTCAGGTTAAAATATCTGAATGTTTTCATACCGGGAATTTAGAACCATGGTTTATGAATATAAAGGAAATTAGGCCTGAGAGCATTGAGGTGCAAGGGGGGGTGCAAATGGAATTATGCAAAACTTTTGTTTGATCCGAGTCTGATTCAAGGGGAGGGGGTGCAGTTGGAATTTCTCAAGGTGGACACCCCCCAACGGAGACCCTCTAGCCACGTCCATGAGCATACCTACACGCGGTGAGGTACTTTGACAAAATTAACAGCTCAGCAGCATACCTACACGCGGTGAGGTACGTTAACAAAATTAACAGCTCAGCATCATACATACACGCGGTGAGGTACGTTAACAAACTTAACAGCTCGGCAGTATACCTATACACGCGGTGAGGTACGTTAACAAAATTAACAGCTCCGCAGAATACCTACACGCGGTGCGGTACGTTAACAAACGTAACAGCTCAGCAGCATACCTACACGTGGTGAGGTACATTATCTAAAATAAACAACCAGCAGCATATATACACATGATGAGGTATGTAACGAACTTACATACACACGAAGAGGTACATCATCCTACATACGATGAGGTGCATATCAACAAACATACATACACATGATGAGGTAACTTAACTAAGCTTATATGTGGGCGACTTCAACGTTGACGACAAACATAGTTATACATACCAACACATTCAGCATCTCTACACAACATCGTTTCCTCTGCGTTCCCTTCACACGCCTCTCCGCCCGGTCCTCCTTCGGGGTTAACACAAATCCTTGTCCGTATCTTGTTCCCAATTCCGCATGATGCGCTGCATGACCCAGATGTCCAAGACGACCAATAACCGCTAACTGTTGGAACGATTTGACACTGTTTATAGCTGCCATAACTTGTCAGATATGCACATGCTTTATGTGTTCGTAACTAGATTATTTAAATTATTCTGATATTTAATTCAAGAGAAACAAGTCCACTGCACAGAGTATCCCACGAAAAGGTTGCAGTCCATTAATCGACTACATAACCCTAAGGCGCCCGAATTTTTAGAGCGGGCTGCATGAGACTTTTTGTCCGATTTTTTTACATGATATATTCATGGTTGTAACACGTTTTATTTTGTATAATATACCTTGCATATACACAGTAATATAAAAAAATAGAACCAATTGACCATAGATACGTATAATTCGAGCATAAATGTGATAATAGTATAAATTGCCACAATTTCCCACTGAAATCAGCTGAAATACCATTTAATTTTGCCGAAAATTGCCCGAATTTGACCAAATATATTTCAAATTTGCCCGAAAATTGCCCTAATTTTTAGCTTTCAAAACGTTTGGTGGGGCTGCAGTCCTCCCAGTCACCCTGACCCGTACGTATATGATTGACATATTTTGATACTATACCACGGCGAATGTGGTACATTCATGGACATATTTTGACTCTCCCGTGGTAAATGCTGTCCACTCATCGACATATTTTGACACTCGCGCCGTTAATGCGGTCCATTCAAAGACATATTTTAACCCTCCCACGTCGAATGCGGTCCATTCATCGACATGTCTTGACCCTCCCGCGGCGAATGCGGTCCATTCATCGACACGTTTTGATCTTCCCGCGATGAATTGTCAATTCATCGACATATTTTTACCCTCCCGTTGCGAAGACGGTTCATCCATCGACATATTTTGACCATCCCGACAATTCATCGACATATTTCGACCTTCCCGTGTGAAATACTGTCCATTCGTGGACATATTTTGACCCTCCCGCGGCGAATGCTGTCCATTCATCGACATATTTTGACCCCCCCCCCCCCGCGGTGAATGCAGTCCATTCATTAGACATATTTTGACCCTCCCGCGGCGAATGCGGTCCATTCATCGACATATTTTCACCCTCCCGCGGTGAATGCAGTCCATTCATTTGACATATTTTGACCCTCCCGTGGCAATGCTGTCCATTGATCGACATATTTTGACCCTCCCGCGGTGAATGCAGTCCATTCATTAGACATATTTTGACCCTCCCGCGGCAACGCTGTCCATTGATCGTCATATTTTGACCCTCCCGTGGCAATGCTGTCCATTCATCGACATATTTTGACCCTCCCGTGGCAACGCTGTCCATTGATCGGCATATTTTGACCCTCCCGTGGCAACGCTGTCCATTGATCGACATATTTTGACCCTCCCGTGGCAACGCTGTCCATTCATTAGACATATTTTGACCCTCCCGCGGCAATGCTGTCCATTGATCGACATATTTTGACCCTCCCGCGGTGAATGCAGTCCATTCATTAGACATATTTTGACTCTCCCGCGGTGAATGCAGTCCATTCATTAGACATATGTTGACCCTCCCGCGGCAATGCTGTCCATTGATCGACATATTTTGACCCTCCCGCGGTGAATGCAGTCCATTCATTAGACATATTTTGACTCTCCCGCGGTGAATGCAGTCCATTCATTAGACATATGTTGACCCTCCCGCGGCAACGCTGTCCATTGATCGACATATTTTGACCCTCCGCAATAAAACACTGAAAAACTGAAGATTGTGTATATTATTTATATAAATTCACAATAAAGTGGTTTATTCCTGATGCTGCAGAGCAAAACATCTTACATATGGCCTTGGTTGTGAGTGCTTGCATGCTGCGCTCCGAACGTTTCATGGACATAATTATGGTCCCAAAAGGTTGAATGTAAACATCTAAATAAAACAAAGTTAACTGATATAATAAGCATTGCCGGACACGTGTGTTCGATTCATAGCTATAACACCGGAAACTATATAAAACTTTGGTAGATAATTAGTGTAGCTCTGATTAAGGGAGTGAGAAACACGTTGTTCGCTGCTCTGTTGTAACGACCCTGTTTACAATCTTCCTCGTTATCCGAGTTTCAAATTATGTGTCAATCTTCAATTTCACATATCGATTGGTTGCAATAATAACTTGAATTTTGAGATGTGATATTCTCATATTTAATTAATATTGCAATGTTATACTATACGGAATAGAGCTGTTTATTTCATACATATTATTAATGCAGAAATCAAATTAGCTACTCGGGGAAGTTAGGACTATTATCTCATACCTGCACAGTCGATTTCTTCACATAACACCGTTTCCTCGTCGGCACCACTGCATGTCTTTCCGCCAGATCCTTCTGTGGGACTTTTACATTTCCTGGTCAGTATTGTAGACCCTGTACCACACGAGACACTGCATGGTCCCACCTTCCACGGGGACCAATGTCCGTTAACAGTTTCTGTCAGAACGACAAACGTAATGTTATTTGAGTTAGGTCAAATTATACTAAACATTTCAAAGATTTGTTATAATCTCCCAAGTCTAGGGTCTACCACACATATGCTCTTCAGTAGACTGTTATTGTCGTACGTAATAGACGCAAGGGATATAACTCTCCCATGCACTTCCGGCTATTACGTCATTAGTCAGCATTTAGTTTTGCTTTGAACAGGATTTTGAAGAAATCTTCCCGAATCTTGCGATGTATTTTGCTCTTGTACATCTTGCAGAACGGGAAGACATGGAAACTCTTTCTTCCACAATCGTCCAGATGGGCACTCAATGGAATCTTCCTGTATTCTGGCTGCTTAATATGCTGTCGGTGGATTCGCATACGCTCAACCACACTATTGCCAGTTTCCCCAATATAGCTTTCTCCGCATCCATCACACACTATACAGCATATCAGATTTACTGTCTTGCACGTCATATCGGCATTGGTGTATATCTTCATACCGTTTTTAAGTGATTGAAAATGGAGATGGAAGTCGAACACTCACGTGTTTCAAAATGTTTATAGATTTAACTTGTGTTTTTGAGGCCCCAAACAAAAATGAACGCTGCGGAAATTTTCTTGGTTATCGCAGTTTTAAAATATTACCGCAGTGAGATTAAAGGCGGATACCACATGTCGGTAACTCTGATGGAATGTGTGGGTGGCTCGCCTCAAATACCCCATAGAAACACCAACCCCTCACCCCGCAACCCCGGGGTACAATCCCGGGGTGAAATGTGGTATGGACCATTTTCGAGAACAGTAAGGATTTCTGCCAAGTTGACGGCATGTGTAGATGGCCCATCACAAATAGAACATCGAAACACAACACCCCTTACCCCGTGGGTGTGGAATGAGGGATGGGAGTGTTTCTGTGATGTATTTGGGGCGGGACACCAACCCATGCCGTCAACTGATAATTATAATGAAAAGAAATTTATGACCCCAGTCATAAAATCATTTTCATTATAATTACCATGTTGTTTTTATAGAGCACATGAGTGTATTTTGAGCTAATCCTTGGCGCAATTCATTCATTTGTTGCATATATTCTGTTGATTATAAAAGGTGGTCCCAAAAATGGACGTATTTAGTGTACAGTACCCCATTAAAGGGGTCATGTAATAGATGATATTTACCCCAGATGACTAATAACTATTTTAAATGACTTGAAGGGCCACTGAGAGTTAACACATTCTTCACCCGAGCAACGCCGGATAGCTCAGCTAGTACTATTTAAACAAGTACCCACAAGAACGATTACTATGTCCGATAACTCTATATTATACACTAATGCCGAAACTGTTTTTGTCAGGTTTGAGTTCTCGTAGCAGGGTACACGAATTCAACGTGCGCAAATTAAAAACCGAGTGAAACATAGCACTGCGCGAATTGAAATACGAGCAAGGTATTGGACGTGTATATTGTATAGCGATATTATCATGTTTCTATGGACAAACCACACGATATATCAGAAGAAGGCCATTGGGAGTCTTTAATAGTGACATTGCGTTTCAGACTAGTAAAGACATAACAAACCTGGGCAGCTGTCCTTAACACAAGCCTCAGTTTGCATAGTGGGACCTTCACATTGTGCGCCTCCGTAACTTGGTGTCGGTTCCGTGCAGGTTCTTAATCGGACCCTGTAACCATGTTCACATGGACCCAGACAGTCGCTATCCGTCCATCGAGACCATTGTCCATTAACTAGAATAAAAACATCGTTCGTGTTTGAATCTTATGAATGAATATTTTATTTGTGCAATAAATCATGTCAATATACAAATGGTCACAAATAACATATAAATTATTATTGCACAGGGGGCGACATGGCCAAAATAGGCCGTCTTCCTGTTGTCCCCTGAGTTCATAGATGAATGTATTGTATATGGCGGTTATCCATATTGGTCCACTCTCCTCGGTTGGTACCACCTATTAATTCGCTTGTTTTACTGCAATCAAACTCTTATAAATATTAGGGACGTTTATATTGAACACTTCTAACTATACGACCGCCATGTAAACTATCAGAATGTGTACTGTTATGGAGTGACGGGATATCATTACAATCCTAGAATAACTTAATGTTGTCAGTTGATATACTCCGCGTAACATTGAGCGTGGATACTTATGCACAAGTGCCGGCCTTATAATGTAATGCTGACTTTAGTATGGCGTGTTTCGTGTCTCAGTGATAACTAACGAAATTGTTATGTTATGCTGTAGTGACTGCGTTTGGAATTAAAAGCATAACTTTCTGATTACTGGATATTATTATACAGGGAATTATATTATGTTATGCCTGAATTATTTTATTTGTGTATCTACGGTACAAACTAGAAGTTCCTTGTGTATTTACGGTACCAGCTAGAAGTGCCTTGTGTACTTACGGTACCAACTAGAAGTTACTTGTGTCCCTTTAACATGCCTTTTCGAACGAACCATGTCCGTTTAACTCATCAGTCTCCTTTATGTTATGCTCCATCGTCACCAGAACTGGCTCTTAAAGTGATGTGAAACACTCCGGTTGTGTGATTAAATAGAAATGGACAATAATCTTGCTCAGGGTATAGTTATTTTTATGAATATTAATCCAAAATTACAACACACACAGCCAGTCTTATATATTTATTAACTGCAATGAGTATCGATGGCGAAATCATTTGCGTTAGCTTATCACAGATTTTTGCGTCCCGAATCGTAAATATTTACAATTCAGCGTAGTTCAGACTGTGTTTTCTATGGAGTTGTATGGTCGATTTCTTTGAGATTTTGGGCGATGTTAGTAGAATGCTACATTCCCCCAGTTGGCATAGCGCTGAATACTAATCTATCAGTTCCACGCACCCGAACAAGTCCATAATATGTCTTTAACATTTAAACATATAGGGCGCCCCAAAAACTCTGAAGCAGACGACACACCGAGGTGCGCACTGACAAAGGTGAGAGGCACCCTGTGGGTGACACCACATCGTTGCCTACACTAGCTATTATATGGCTTCCTTCAAAAACTAGAATTAGTTTAGTTACTTTAGTGAGTTAGTTGGTTACCTAGTGAGTGAGTTAGGTAGTTAGTTAGTTACTCAGTGAGTAAGTTAGTTACTTAGAGAGTTAGTTTGTTAGTTAGTTAGTGAGCTAGTTTAGTTTTTTAGTTTAGTGAGTGAGTTAGCTACTGAGTATGTTAGTTAGTTAGTTAGTAAGTTACTGAGTAAGTTAGTTAGTTACTATTGATATATAGTTAGTGAATTATTCAACGAGTTAGTAAGAGAGTGCGTTAGTAGGTAACTTAGTTAGTAAGCCATTTAGTTACTTAGCGAGTTAGTAATGAGTAAATCAGTTAGTTATTTGTTAGTTATAGTCATTTAGTTAGTTAGTTAGTTAGTTTGTGAGTTAGTCATATAGATAGTTGGTAAATTAGTGTGTTAGTTAGTTAGTTAATTTGTTAGTTGTTTAGTTAGTTACTTAGTTAGAGTTAGTGAGTAAGTTACTTAGTTAATCAGTGTGTTAGTTGTTAATTTGTTAGTTGGTTACTTAGTTAGTTACTTGGTTAGTTACTTGGTTAGTTACTTAGTTAGTTAGTTAGTTACTGAGTTAGTTAGTTAGCGGGTAAGTTTGTGAGTTAGTTAGTGGGCAATTTATTTAGTGAGTTAGTTAGTGCGTTAGTTAGTTCGCTAGCAAGTTAATGAGTCAGCAATTTAGTTAGTTGGTATGTTAGTTAGTTATTTATTTAATGTGTTGGTTGGTAAGTTACTTTCTTAGTTAATTAGGGAGTTGGTTAGTTAGTTACTTAGTTATTGAGTAAGTGTGCTAGTTTAGTAGTTAGCTAGTTACATATTAAGTTAGTTAGTCAGTTGATTAGTTACTTAGTGAGTGAGTGAGTGAGTTGGTTATTTAGTTTGTTATTAGTTAGTTACCTGGCTGGTCGCCATACTCCGATTCGACAATAAAGGCGCTAAAGTCGCCATGTTCGACGACAATGTGACGCTGGATGGTTGCCTTTTCGCATTCTGTCAGTTCGTCTGTTGAAGGTTTACTGGTTGTGTGCTCGTCTGTTGAAGGTTTACTGGTCGGGTGCTCGTCTGTTGAAGGTTTACTGGTTGTGTGGTCATCGGAGATGCGTTTCTTGATAGTGACGTTATCGTACGTTGTGTCGGGCTGTACTCCGTGTAAATTCGATTTACTAGTACTATACTTAGGTCGACCACCCTCAATGCATACGCCACACAGGACAATGGTGATTGCCATGGCAAACAACAATTGAAACGGCATCTTAAAATATAGAACAGAATAAAATGAGATAACATAAGATAAAATAAGACAGATAAATTTAATTTAATGTCGGAGATAAACACACCATAAAACACAAGCTATATGTGATCAGATTTTGACCGAATAAATTATTCAGAACTGGTTAACATCGTTGCCTGTTTTGACATAACTAATGATACCATAACTGTACGCTAGCGTATAACGGCGCTGAACCACTCACACGTATGAGGATTATTATTATATGTGGCTTAAAAAAATATAATCAAAATCAGTGTATATGTTCCCACCAAATTAAATTCAGAATTTATTAGCCATATCTCGTGGGGTAGTTATTATTAATTCACCCAGTATTCGATTTGATTCGATTATTCGTCGAAAAAACCCTAATCGTAAGTCCGTGTAGAAATAAGGCCATCATAAATCCGGATATCTTAGAAATCAAATATTCGTAATGTAAACAAGCAAGTTCACCACCTCACGATTCGTAATGTAAACAAGCGAGTTCACCACCGCATGTCTTTAATGTTTCGTGTTGAAGAATACGATATTTTTAACAGGAATAACCTAACCACGAACGTTCTTTATTTCACCAAATCAGGAATAGACATACCAAGGACGCTCTTTATTTTCGCCATACCAGTAATAGACATATTTAGAATGCTCTTTATTTTCACCATACCAGGAATACACTGACAACTAACGCTCTTTATTTTCACCATACAAGTAATAGACAGACCAAGTAAGCTCTTTATTTTCACCATACCAGGAATAGACTGACAACTAACGATCTGTAATTTCACCATACCATTGATAGACAAACCAAGTACGCTCTTTATTTTCATCATACCAGGAATAGACTGACACCATAACACTGACCCAATAGACTGACAACTAAGCTCTATATTTGGGCCATACAAGGAATAGACTAACCAAGAATGCTCTTGTTCATGTTGAATTGCGAAAATAAAGAGCGTTCGTGATAAATGTATCACTAAGATATGTGTTTGCGGCATCATCTCGTTCATCGGTGTTTCAGGTTGAAGAATAGCGGGAGTTTTATTAGGAATAGACAGACCACGAACGTTCCTCGTTGTTTTGTGTTAAAGAATGCGAGAGTGTTTTGTTTGTTTGTACACTATATGAACCGATTAACTTATTCCGATGCATATACACATTAAATCTGCATGTGAATGATTCGTGTTTAATAACTTACTCCGATGCATATACACACTAAATATGCATGTGAGTAATTCGTGTTTAATAACTTACTCCGATGCATATACACACTAAATATGCATGTGAGTGATTTGTGTTTAATAACTTACTCCGATGCATATACACACTAAATCTGCATGTGAGTGATTCGTGTTTAATAACTTACTCCTATGCATATACACACTAAATATGCATGTGAGTGATTCGTGTTTAATAACTTACTCCGATACATATAAATTAAATTCCTCATATCAACATCACGTACAAGTATTGACTTTTCCAGAGTCCGCACAATCGCTCTGACAAGAAACGCTCTTTGTGTTCGCAACATCCCTGATATGACGATAATGTACGCTATTTATGTTCGCCATACCTATAATATACTGACAACGGACGTTCTTTATTTTCACAATACTAGTAAACACACACATACCAAGAACGCTCTTTATTACAATAACCATATTGTTTAATGTTGAAGTGCACAAAATAAAGAGCGTTCATCGTCACAGTATCATTAAGAGATGTGTTTACATTATTCAGCATCAAATCTGAAAATGTTAATGGCATATTATACGGAGGCTGGTATTATCCGGTGGTTTCCAATTGGGCGGCGTTTTTCGGTCGTTTGTGGATTGTCTGTTTGTTTGTTGTTTTTTGCAGACCCCTTCTCCACATATCAACGTCACTTTAAAGTATTGGCTGTTTTCAAGTGTCCGCGCAGAAATAAGACAGACAGAGTTTTGCTTGTTTTCATAACGACAAGCCCCTGATGATAAGAATGTGGCATACATAGCTTCATGCACGCTGTGTAATAAGAGCGAAATAGGGAATGAATATCACTACATAATGGACTGTAACCAATTGAACTCACCCCGGAGACGATTTTTGCCCTTACACTTGACAGAACAAAAACATGTTCATAATTTCATAAATATAATGAACCCAAAAAATAATGTATGCTTCTATAAGCTATGCGGATTCATCAAAAATCTTCGAAATTATTTTGGATCACCGCTGACCTTATCAACCCAACCATCCCATTCGCACACTATGTGCGTATAGAATACGTTTCTATCACAACCATTTTTGTTGTTGTCGACTTTGATTATTACACCAATGACATGCCATGCACTGTATAATTATAAATGTTTCTTGCATCACATACTGTGATTTGAGTAAATAAACATTGAACGATGAACGAACATGTTGAATTGCGAAAATAAAGGGCGGTCGTGACCACGATATCACTAAAGAGATACGTGTTAACATTATGCAGCATCCAAATGTCAAACTATAAGCAGCGCTGGTGGCTCCAAGTTGGGCGCCATATATTTCAGGAATGTGTGTGTGGTTTAATAAATTCAGACCCCTCGCACATATCAACGTAATGTAAAAGTATTGTCTGTTTCCCAGTGTCCGCACAGAAATGGAAAAAAAACGCTCTTTATGTTCGCCATATCCAGAATGACAACAAAGTGCTCTTTATTTTCACCAATCGGCTGGTAACAAACGCTCTTTATGTACGCATTATCAGTAATTGACTGACACAAACGCTTTTTATTTTCGTTATACTAGTAAATACACATATCAAGAACACTCTTCATTTTCATCAACACCAGAACTACAATAACCAAAATATTTCAAGTTAAGTGCAAAAAAATAAGAACGTTCAAAGAGAACGTCAAAGAGATGTGTTTTCATTATTCAGCATCAAATCGGGAAAAAACATATAATGGTATATTGTATGGTGGCTGTTAGTGTATGGTGGCTGTCAAATGTGTGGAATTTTCAGCCCACAGTTTTTTGCATACCCCTCACCACTCATCAACGTCATGTAAAAGTATAAGCGCTCGTTATGTTTTCACCATAACAGTATACGATAATGTTAACATAAATATTTTTCGCCATACAATGAATAGACTGACCACGAACGCTCTTTATTTTCGCCATACCAGAATACGGGAATTTTAACAGGAATAGACTGACGAAAAACGCTCATTATTTTTCGTCATACCAGGAATAGACATTATACGATTTATCTTAATTTCCACCATACCAGTTATAGACTAACCAAGAACGTTCTTGGTGTCCACCTTACCAGTAATATACTGACAAAGAACGCTCTTTATTTTCGGCATACCAGGTATTTAGGCAATAATTAAATGTACACCCGCTTAATGTCGCCTTAAATGTAGTTCTCAAAATATACAGCATTTTAGTAAAGATAAATGTATGAAATGTCTGATCAAGTGAACCTATCTAGTTTATGTCACCTTTATAGTATGGGTATCTTGAATTGCTACATATATAAGAATCAGATTCAACATATTGTGTTCATTGTTGCCTTAGCACGCGGTGAATTTCATAAAAAAGCGAGCTAGAAACAAATTAAATTGAACAAAATCAAAATTTAAAATGGCCGCCCACTTTAATAAATTGCCTATTGATATAATGTTATATAAGTGCCTTTGTTATAGTGACGCGCCTATTATTAATTTTGACTTTATTTTCATTTAAGTTTTGCTTGCTTTCTTAGCGACAACACCCTGAGAAAAAGCGTGTGGCATATAAAGAGCGTTCGTGATCACAGTATATCTAAGAGATATTTTTAACATTATGCAGCATCAAAATGTTAAATTATAAGGGGGCGCTGGTAGGTCCAAATTGGGCGGCATACTTTTTCAACCATGTGTGTGGATTTTTGTGCAGAGCCCCTCCCACCTGACATATTTTCGTAAAAGTATTGGCTGTTTTCCAGTTTCCGCGCAAACATGAGCGACAAAAGGATCAGAATCGACCGACAGTAGACGCTATTTACATTCACCATACAGTAATATACTGATATGAATGCTATTTATATTCGCCGTAGAGTAATATACTGACATGAACGCTCTTTATTTTCGCCATAGAGTGATATGCTGACATGAACGCTCTTTATTTTCGCCATACTGTGATATGCTGACACAGAACGCTCTTTATAGTCGCTATACAATAATATACTGACATGAACGCTGTTTATATTCGCCATACAGGAATATACTGACGTTAACGCTCTTTATATTCACCATACATTGATATACTGACACGAACGCTCTTTGTGTTCGCCATACAGTAATATACTGACATTAACGCTCTTTATATTCGCCATACTGTAATATATTGACATCAACGCTCTTTATATTCGCCATACAGTGATATACTGGCCACGAACGCTCTTTATATTCGCCATACAATAATATACTGACATGAACGACGCTCGTTATGTTCGCCTTACAATGATATACTGTCATGAACACTCTTTGTTTCCGCCATACCATAATATACTGACATGAACGCTCTTTGTATTCGCCATATAGTAATATACTGACATGAACGCTCTTTGTTTTCGCTATACTAGTAAATACACATCTCAGGAACCCTCTTTATTTTCTCCCACACCAGGAATTAAGTAACCAATATGATTCATGTTGAAGTTCAAAAATAAAGCGCGTTCGTCGTCACAATATCACTAAGAGATGTGTTTACATTATTCGGCATCAAATCGGAAAATTATGATGGTATATTATATGGTGGCTGGTATTATATGGCGGTATTTTCAGCCATGTGTGCGGATTATATTTGTGTGCAGATCCCCTCATCACCTATCAACGTCACTTAACAGTATTGGCAGTTTTCAAGTAACCGCGCAGAAATGACAGAAACGCTCTGTATTTTCGCCTTACCAGAAATGAGACAAATACTCGTCATACAATGAATATATTGATGAACGTTCTTTATTTATACCAGGAATAAAATGACCACGAACGCTCTTTATTGTTTCATATTGAAGAATACATGAGTTTTATCAGTAAACGACATACCACATAGGTTTTTTACAATTAATAACAGTACTATCAGTAATAGACTGGACACTTATAACGCTCTTTTTTCACCATACCAGGAATATAATGACAAAGAATGCACTTCATTTTCGCCATAATCCGCAAGTAAGTGATTCACGTTTTATTTCTTATTCCGATGCATATACAAATCCAATCCGCATAGAAGTGCTTCAAGTTGTACATGTGTCGGTACAATCGGCACAGTATCACTAAGAGATGTTTGTGGATTGATAGAGTAACTGACAACGAACGCTCTTTATGTTCACCGGACCAGTCATAGACTGACCACGAACGCTCTTTGTGTTCACCGTACGGTAATAGATTGACACAAACACGCTCTTTATGTTCACCATAATAGCAATAGGCTGACACGAACGCTCTTTGTGTTCACCATATCAGTAATAGACTGACACTAACGCTCTTTATGTTCGCCATACCAGTAATAGACTAACAAAGAACGCTTTCTAAGTTCACCGTGCCAGAAATAGACTGACAAATATATGACTCATTTTCAGCATAAAGGATTTAAGAGGGGCGCTAAAAAAAAAACCAGAAACACAACTATTTTTGTTTTGCCTTACCCTTGGAACAACGTCGCACTACCGTCGAATCTAATTCAATTAGAATTAGACTCGAGTGTTTAATTCATAATTCGTCTGTTGAAACAAACATCGCATTTAATTCAAGACGAATTTAAATGATTTCTGAAAATGGCATAAAGCGTTCATAAGGGTTTTCGTCAAAACGGCTAAAATCGGAAGTTTTATATCAATTCTAAAACATAAAATTTAGTGAGAAAATGTGGCTTTGACTTCCAAGCGACGAAATTAATGTTACTATTCTGAGGAGTGGAAATTATTGGTTTTATATCGCTATTTCGTGGGTATTTGATACATATTTTAGGTCGGACATGATTCTTTAGGTGGTATTTTGCTTTGAACTTGTCTGAAAGAAATCAGGTCCAGTTTATTTTTATACGAAAACGTTGTACCGTTTTAACAATTTAATAGCAAGTTGAGGTCAACGCGCTATATCACTATATATTACGTCAGTATGCCTATCTAAAACTACGTGGTAAAATAACCATGGCGTGCAGGGACGTACGGCTATAGGGTCTCGGTTGGGTGGGGGGGGGCTAATACATTTGCGTAATTCAAATTGCACCCCCTTGGCTGTTCCTTCACATGCCTGGATAGTAGCCTATTCTGAATGGATCAGTAGACTTGTGATCATGCACTGGGCGGACCATGGTTCTGCCAGTGGAAGAAAAATCAGAGATCTGAACCTGAAAATCCGATCATAGTTTGGCACAGCGGGAGAAAACTTTGAACATGAAAACCGCAAAAACCTATATAGCATTAGACTGGCCCCATGCTTTCCAAGTGCTGACAATTTCCAACCTGACACCCCCACGAAGGTTGGAAAATTTCCAACTGATGACCATTTAAGTTCATTATTTGGAACAGAAGCACAGGAAAATAATTAGCAGTTTTTTTGGCTGGCCACGGGGGTCATGAGGGACCAGGAGGACACAGGCCATTTCAGTCAAAATGTTGGACCAAAAGTAGGAAAATATGCAATAATTCATTGCTGGAAAATCAAATTACAAGAACAATTTCAACCCATCGTTGATGTTAAATTTGCACACGTCCATGCACAGTATAGCATGTATATCCAAACGGAATAAATATTATTTAGTGCGTCTACTCGCATTTAATTTGAAACAAACGTCGCACTTTCGTCGACTCGAATTCAAATAGCACTAAATTACGTCATGCTCGTTGGTGTTTTCCAGTTTCAATTGGAATTCCCTCATTAGCATATCATTATGCAGCTCGTTTGCATGTCTCCGAATTAAATTCGAGTCGACGGTGATACGACGTTTGTTTCAAACACGGATCTCAGACGCATCAGCAATTAAATTCGTGTTGACCACACGCATTCTTCGTCGGTAGTGCGTCTACTCGCATTTATTTGCAACAAACGTCGCACTACCGACGAATCTATTTCAAATAATTGAATTCGATTCGTCGGTAGCGCGACGTTTGTTCCAAGGGTAACGCACTAAATAAATATTTATTCTGTTTGGATATACACGCTATACTGTGCATGGACGTGTGCAAATTTAACATCAACGATGGGTTGAAATTGTTCTTGTAATTTGATTTTCCAGCAATGAATTATTGGGGAATTTGTTGTTTTTAGACCAACGTTTGCATATTTTCCTACCTTTGGTCCAACATTTTGACTGAAATGGCCTGTGTCCTGGTCCCTCATTACCCCCCTGGTTAGCCAAAAAACTGCTAATTATTTTCCTATGCTTCTGTTCAAAATTATGAACTTAAATGGTCATCAGTTGGAAATTTTCCAACCTTCGTGGGGGTGTCAGGTTTGGAAATTGTCAGCACTTGAGGCCAGTCTAATGCTATATAGGTTTTTGCGGTTTTCATGTTCAAAGTTTTCCCCCGCTGTGCCAAACTATGATCGGATTTTCAGGTTCAGATCTCTGATTTTTCTTCTACTGGCAGAACCTTGGTCCGCCCAGTGCATGATCACAAGTCTACTGATCCATTCAGAATAGGCTATTATCCAGGCGTGTGAAGGAACAGCCAAGGGGGTGCAAATTTAATTACGCAAATTTATTAGCCCCCCCCCCAACCGAGAACCTATAGCCGTACGTCCCTGTCCGCCATGGTTATTTTACCACATGGTTTTAGATAGGCATACTGACGTAATATATAGTGAAATAGCGCGTTGACCTCAACTTGCTATTAAATTGTTAAAACGGTACAACGATTTCGTATAAAAATAAACTGGACCTGATTTCGTTCAGACAAGTTCAAAGCAAAATACCACCTAAAGAATCATGTCCGACCTAAAATATGTATCAAATACCTACGAAATAGCGATATAAAACCAATAATTTCCACTCCTCAGAATAGTAACATTAATTTCGTCGCTTTTATGTTTTAGAATTGATATAAAACTTCTTATTTTAGCCGTTTTGACGAAAACCCTTATGAACGCTTTATGCCATTTTAAGAAATCACTTATATTCGTCTTGAATTAAATGCGACGTTTGTTTCAACATCTGAATTATGAATTAAACTCGAGTCTAATTCTAATTGAATTAGATTCGTCGGTAGTGCGACGTTTGTTCCAAAGGTTAGCTTGCTGGGGCTTTCGTTAAGAAAGCGAGCTAGAAAAAAAGTTAAATTAAACAAAATCAAAATTAAAATTGGGCGACCCAATTTAATAAATTGCATATATATATATTGATATAATTTTATATAAATGCGTTTGTTAACGTGGCGCGTCTGGTATTAATTGTGATTTTAATTTAAGTTGTGCTTGCTTTCTCAACGACAACCCGTGCATAAATGGCATTGTCGAGTATGAGATGAAATTTAAAACATTCAAGTGTCTTTATAACAATCCAAATTGTCTCGAATGTTAACGCGATTTTTTTTAAATATAGGAAACTGTTAGTTGGTGTCTGACCCCCTCCCAATTGGGCCATGTGCAGATATTTTAATGCTCAACATATCACTTTGGTATTTCACATAGAAAATAAATTGGCATTGTTCTCACATTTTGATTCTCCAACCAGTATACTGTATACTATATAAAGAGGGGAACTTGTTGACTTTAGACAAACAGTTGCTTATTGTCTAACTCGCTGTCAAAATGTTGCATGGACTGAATTGGCCATCCGTTTGAAAATTTCAAATATTAGGGTTGCATCACTCACCATGTCAGCTTGAAAATTGGAAACTTTAAAGTCTACCAGTTGTAAAATTTCAACCCAATTAACCCAGGCGGGAATACTCGGGAATTTGGGTCCGGTTCAAGAGGAGGGGTGTATTTAGAAATGCCAAGTTGGACACCCCAAAGTAGACTATCTAGTCATGTCCCTGTAAAAGTTCGTGGGGGGGGGGGTCAATAAGGCCCCGTGTTGGTTTGAACCCAAAATGTGTGCACCTCCTAATTTGTTACACCCCGGTATCCATGGAATCACAATATGTCGTGGAATACGTTTAACATTTTTATACAGCTTTTATATATGGCACAGAATGGCTTACTTGAATTTCTTACATGAATACCTTAATCGGATGGTTTATAATCGAATGGCTTACTCGAATGGCTTACTCGGATAATAAAATTTATAAAATCCGGGTCCCGATCGTTTCTTCGGCATGGAACAATAGAGGGCGTTTCTTGTTAGTCTATTCCTGATATGGTAACAATAAAGAGCGTTTATGAACAAATTAAACCATCTATAGACAATTGTTATGACGTTTTGCAAGGCATGTTGAGAGTATATACAACCAGTAGATTGATATGTCGTATATGTATCCACCAATCTGATTCATTCTGTCAAATTACGTATATATTATGTGGGGGGTATTTAAGCCAAGTCTATTTAAAATATAAACATACCTTTAATGGTTGGGTTTCTCTGAAGAATGTATTCACGATCCACACAGTTCATGAGTTCTGTGGTTCTGATATATATACGCCCCCTTGGGTTGTTTGCGTAGTTCTGGATAACTTACAATAAATTATCAACGATATCGCTGTACCAGTAATCCGATACCATGTATACTGATAGCCTATATCGTTTCTCTCCGAACAGTTCGTAAACACTTGGTCTAATTATCGAGAATATCGACAGAAAGATGTGGAGTTATGCTGGGGCGGCGTGCGCATGTCCAATTGTCGCGCTCTCGTTTTATTTTAATACGATGGATTTGCGTTCACGTTATACCATTTCATATCGTTAATATAATAATATATGCATTATGATTTGATTTTCCTCTTGTGAAGCAAATAGGAAGAAAATGTATTTCAAATTTATGCGAAGTTGCATTGGCTTCAGGGGGTGGGTGGGGTGGGGAAGCTGCCCAGAGTTTCGTCGTTGGTCGTTGGGGTGGGGTTGTGACACACTCATATAATGTATGCGGAGTTACATTGGCTTCAGGAAGGTGAATATAGGGCCGTCGTTGTTTGGTGGGGTGATACACTCGTATGCGGAGTTACATTGTTTACAGGGAGACGACTAGACGGCTTCACGGAGGTGGCTAGAGGTCGTCGTTGGGGGCGGGGGTGTGACACACTCATATGTGCGGAGTTACATTGTTTTCAAGAAGGTGACAATATAGGATCGTTGTGGGGGTGTGATACACTCATATATGCGGAGTTCCATTGGCTTCATTGATGTGACTAAAGGATCGCCGTGGGGTGAGTGTGTGATACACTCAAATATGCGGAAAATTACATGACCGTGACTATAAAGGATCGTCGGGGGGGGGGGGGGCGTGTGATACACTAATATATGCGGAGTTGGATGTGACTTCAGGGATGTGACTAAATGATCGTCGTGCGGGAGTGACACACTCATATATGTGGATATACATTTGCTTCAGGAAGGCGACTAAAGGATCTTCGTGGGGGTGACACACTCATATATGCATAGTTACATTGACTTCAAGGGGGTGGATATAGAGTGTAGTCTTGGAGAGGATGGACACACTTATATATGCGAAGTTACATTGACTGCAAGTAGGTGTCTAGAGGGTCTTCGCGGGGGTGTGACAAACTCATATATGCGGAGTTACATTGAATACAAGTAGGTGGCTAGAGGGTCGTCGTGGGGGTGTGACACACTCATATATGCGGAGTTACATTGACTGCAAGTAGGTGTCTAGAGGGTCGTTGTGGGGGTGTTACACACTCATATATGCGGAGTTACATGCCTGCAAGTAGGTGTCTAGAGGGTCGTTGTGGGCGTGGGACACACTCATATATGCGGAGTTACATTGACTGCAAGTAGGTGGCTAGAGGGTCGTCGTGGGCGTGGGACACACTCATATATGCGGAGTTACATTGACTGCAAGTAGGTGGCTAGAGGGTCGTCGTGGGCGTGTGACACACTCATATATGCGGAGTTACATTGACTGCAAGTAGGTGGCTAGAGGGTCTTCGCGGGGGTGTGACAAACTCATATATGCGGAGTTACATTGAATACAAGTAGGTGTCTAGAGGGTCGTCGTGGTGGCGTGACACACTCATATATGCGGAGTTACATTGACTGCAAGTATGTGGCTAGAGGGTCGTCGCGGGGGTGTGACAAACTCATATATGCGGAGTTACATTGAATACAAGTAGGTGTCTAGAGGGTCGTCGTGGTGGCGTGGGACACACTCATATATGCGGAGTTACATTGACTGCAAGTAGGTGGCTAGAGGGTCGTCGTGGGCGTGGGACACACTCATATATGCGGAGTTACATTGACTGCAAGTAGGTGGCTAGAGGGTCGTCGTGGGCGTGTGACACACTCATATATGCGGAGTTACATTGACTGCAAGTAGGTGGCTAGAGGGTCGTCGTGGGCATGTGACACACTCATATATGCGGAGTTACATTGAATACAAGTAGGTGTCTAGAGGGTCGTCGCGGGGGTGGGACACACTCATATATGCGGAGTTACAATGCCTGCAAGTAGGTGGCTAGAGGGTCGTCGCGGGGGTGTGACACACTCATATATGCGGAGTTTATACATTGGCTTCAAGGTGGCTGGAGTGTCGGCTTGGATGGGATGGACACATCCAGTTACAATGACTTCAAGGGGGTTGCTAGAATGTCGTCTTGGTGGGGTGACACACCCATATATGCGGAGATACATTGGGTTCATGGAGGTAACTATAGAGTCGTCGTGGGGGGGGTGAAAAACTCATATGCGGAATTACACTTCCTTCAGGGACGTGACTGATGTCGTCGTGGGGGAGGAATCACACACTCATATGTGGAGTTTTTTACATTTCCTTCAGGGACGAGACTGATGTCGTCGTGGGGGGGGGGATCACACACTCATATACGGAGTTAAATTGCCTTTAGGGACGTGACTGATATCGTCGTGGGAGAGGGATGACACACTCATATGCGGAGTTACATTTCCTTCATGGACGTGACTGATGTCGCCGTGGGAGAAGGATGACACACTCATATGCGGAGTTACATTTCCTTCAGGGACGTGACTGATGTCGCCGTGGTGGGAATGGCACACTCGTATGCCGAGTTACATTGATTTCAGGAAGGTGACTGTATGGTCACCGTGGGAGGGGTGGGGTGACACACTCATATATGCGCAGTTACATTGGCTTCATGAGGGTGACCAGAGGGTCGCCGTGGGAGGGGGATGTGACACACTCATATATACAGCATTACATTGTTTTCATGAAGGTAACTATAAAGGATCGTCATTGGGGCGGGGTGTAACAGTGACACACTTATACGTACATTTGTTTCAGGGAGGTTGCTATAGTGAGACACCTTTGAACTGGTGACATCCTCGTATATTCGGAGTTAACAGTATTGGCAGTTTTCAAGTAACCGCGCAGAAATGACATAAACGCTCTGTATTTTCGCCTTACCAGAAATGAGACTAATACTCGTCATACAATGAATATATCGATGAACGTTCTTTATTTATATCAGGAATAAAATGACCACGAACGCTCTTTATTGTTTCATATTGAAGAATACATGAGTTTTATCAGTAAAAGACAGACCACATACGTTTTTTACAATTAATAACCGTACTATCAGTAATAGACTGGACACTTATAACGCTCTTTTTTTCACCATACCAGGAATATAATGACAAAGAACGCACTTCATTTTCGCCATAATCCGCGTGTAAGTGATTCACGTTTTATTTCTTATTCCGATGCATATACAAATCCAACCCGCATAGAAGTGTTCAAGTTGTATAGATGTCGGTACAATCGGCACAGTATCACTAAGATATGTTTGTGGATTAATAGAGTAACTGACAACGAATGCTCTTTATGTTCACCGTTCTCCAAATTGGGCCCCATATTTTTCAGGAATGTGTGTGTGGTTTATTAAATTCAGACCCCTCGCACATATCAACTTAATGTAAAAGTAATGTTTGTTTCCCAGTGTCCGCCCAGAAATGGAAAAAAAATGCTCTTTATGTTCGCCATATCCAGAATAGAATGACAACAAAGTGCTCATACTGGCATTAACGGTTTTATATTCGCCATACAGTAATATACTGACATGATCGCTCTTTATGTTCGCCATACAGTAATATACTGACATGATCGCTCTTTATTTTCGCCATACAGTAATATACTGACATGATCGCTCTTTATGTTCGCCATACAGTAATATACTGACATGAATGATTTTTGTATTCGCCATACAGTAATATACTGACATGAACGCTTTTTATATTCGCCATACAGTAATATACTGACATGAACGCTCTTTATGTTCGCCATACAGTAATATACTGACATGAACGCTCTTTATGTTCGCCATACAGTAATATACTGACATGAACGCTTTTTATATTCGCCATACAGTAATATACTGACATGAACGCTTTTTATATTCGCCATACAGTAATACACTGACATGAACGCTCTTTATATTCGTCATACAGTAATAAACTGACATGAACGCTTTTTATATTCGCCATACAGTAATATACTGACATGAACGCTCTTTATGTTCGCCATACAGTAATAAAGTTACATGAACGCTCTTTATGTTCGCCATCCAGTAATAAACTGACATGAGCACTATTTATGTTCGCCATACAGTAATATACTGACATGAATGATTTTTATATTCGTCATACAGTAATATACGGACATGAACGCTCTTTATATTCGCCATACAGTAATATACTGACATGAACGCTCTTTATATTCGCCATACAGTAATAAACTGACATGAACGCTTTTTATATTCATCATACAGTAATATACGGAAATGAACGCTCTTTATGTTCGCCATACAGTAATATACTGACATGAACGCTCTTTATATTCGCCATACAGTAATAAACTGACATGGACGCTTTTTATATTCGCCATACAGTAATATACTGACATGAATGATTTTTGTATTCGCCATACAGTAATATACTGACATGAACGCTCTTTATGTTCGCCATACAGTAATATACTGACATGAACGCTCTTTATATTCGCCATACAGTAATATACTGACATGGACGCTTTTTATATTCGCCATACAGTAATATACTGACATGAATGATTTTTGTATTCGCCATACAGTAATATACTGACATGAACGCTTTTTATATTCGCCATACAGTAATATACTGACATGAACACTCTATATATTCGTCATACAGTAATATGCCAGGAATATAATGTCCAAGAACGCACTTCATTTTCGCAATAATCCGCATGTAAGTGATTCACATTGTATTTCTTATTCCGGTGCATATACAAATTCAATCCGCATAGAAGTGCTTCAAGTTGTATCCACCTATTGGAATCATCAAAACAAAAACATACTCTTGTTTCAGGTTATATACCAGCAAAATGAAGATGGGGTTTGTCGGTAGTACTTATTTTTCATAAAATGTCACAAACGACAATCTTCTATATTAATTGATCTCAAATAAAAAGTTACACAGAGCGACAACCGTCTATATTAGCGGTCTCACATTAAACGTTTCCCAAACGCCAACATTCCATATTAGTCGGTCTCACATAAAACGTTACCCAAAAGCCAATCTTCCACATTAGTCTGTCTTACATTGAAAGTTACCTAGGATATAGATGTGTGTGCATTATTCAGCGTCTAATCGGAAAATTATAAGTCGGCGCAAGTGGGGTTTCAAGTGTTCGTGAAGAAATGAGAAAACCCCTCTTTATTTCCCAATACTCTCTTTAGTGTTTCATGTTGAAGAATACGAGATTTTTAACAGGAATAACCTAATCACGAACGTTCTTTATTTCACCATATCAGGAATAGGCAGACCAAGTACGCTCTTTATTTTCACATTACCGGAAATAGACTGACACCATAAGACTGACCCAATAGACTGACAACTAAGCTCTATATTTTCGCCATACAGTGATGTGCTGACCAAGAACGCTCTTTATATTCGCTATAAAATAATATACTGACATGAACGTTCTTTATATTCATCATACGGTAATATACTGACATGAAGGCTCTTTATTTTCGCCATACAGTGATGTGCTGACCAAGAACGATCTTTATATTCGCTATACAATAATATACTGACATGAACGTTCTTTATATTCATCATACGGTAATATACTGACATGAACGATATTTGTATTCGCCATAGAGTAATATACTGACATGAACGCTTTTTATTTTCGCCATACAGTAATATACTGACAGGAACGCTCTTTATATTCTCCATAACGTTAACGCTCTTTATATTCGCCATACATTGATATACTGACACGAACGCTCTTTATATACGCCATACAGTAATATACTGACATGAACGCTCTTTATGTTCGCCATACGGTAATATATAAGAAATGAACGGCGGTTTCAATGTGGTCATGGGATTTTGACCGCGAGAAAAAATCAGCAAACTGCATGAACCCCGAAGGGGTTCATGCGGAGTTTGCTGATTTTTTAACGCGGTCAAAACCCATGACCACGTTGAATCCGCCGTTTATTATTTATATTTATATACTTAAATTCATTCTGAACTAGGATTGTATGTCTTTCCCACTATTTATTCATCTATTTAAACGAACGCATGGAGTTCAGTTCAGACAGTTCGAATCCTTGTTTTTTGGAAAACCAAACATTTTGAGAATCCATTCATGGAGAACGGAAAAAACGCAATTTAACAGTAAAGTATACACATATGACAAGATGTCTTGTTTAGATAGTAGGCCTACCGGTAACTAATGTAGACGTGTTGATTTCAAGAATGATTAATATCTGAAACTAACAATTAAGTTTCGGCTGCGGATAAGAAATCGACAACACGCCGTTCTACCATAATGATATATTTGTGAGGTTCGGGGGAATATTTGTAGCGGCAAGGAAAGTGATAAAACCCTATTGAGTAGCGCGTTTTTTTTTAACATCAACGCTCAGTAACACAGAGCAACAACACTGATTATAGACCGAAACAAATTTCTTGCCAAATCCGGACGTACTATAAATACTCAAGCAGTCGGTAATGTCCGACAATCCCCGGTGATTTCCGGGACCAATGTGTTCATAAACCTATGAACGACATTGGAAGTGACGTCACGTTACGTTCATAGGTTTATGAACGCATTGAATAAGGGGGCGTGTCTACCGTAACGCTATGGGGAAATCGGAAGAGATATCAGGTGTATGTAAATATACTGACATGAACGATATTTGTATTCGCCATAGAATAATATACTGACAGGAACGCTCTTTATATTCTCCATACAGTAATAAACTGACATGAACGCTCTTTATATTCGCCATACAGTAATATACTGACATGAACGCTCTTTATATTCGCCACACAGTAATAAACTGACATGAACGCTGTTTATATTCGCCATACGGTAATATACTGACATGAATTCTTTTTATATTCGCCACACAGTAATAAACTGACACGAACACTCTATATATTCGCCACACAGTAATATACTGACATGAACACTCTATATATTCGCCCCACAGTAATATACTGACATGAACACTCTATATATTCGTCATACAGTAATATGCCAGGAATATAATGACCAAGAACGCACTTAATTTTCGCAATAATCCGCATGTAAGTGATTCACATTTTTTTTCTTATTCCGGTGCATATACACATTCAATCCGCATAGAAGTGCTTCAAGTTGTATCCACCTATTGGGATCATCGAAACTAAAACATACTCTTGTTTCAGATTATATATCAGCAAAATGAAGATGGGGTTTGTCGGTAGTACTTATTTTTCATAAAATGTCACAAACGACAATCTTCTATATTAATTGATCTCAAATAAAAAGTTACACAGAGCGACAACCGTCTATATTAGCGGTCTCACATTAAACGTTTCCCAAACGCCAACATTCCATATTAGTCGGTCTCACATAAAACGTTACCCAAAAGCCAATCTTCCACATTAGTCTGTCTCACTTAGAAAGTTACCTAGGATATAGATGTGCGTGCATTATTCAGCGTCAAATCGGAAAATTATAAGTCGGCGCAAGTGGGGTTTCAAATGCTCATGAAGAAATGAGAAAACCGCTCTTTATTTCCCAATACTCTCTTTAGTGTTTCATGTTGAAGAATACGAGATTTTTAACAGGAATAACCTAATCACGAACGTTCTTTATTTCACCATATCAGGAATAGGCAGATCAAGTACGCTCTTTATTTTCACATTACCGGAAATAGACTGACACCATAAGACTGACCCAATAGACTGACAACTAAGCTCTATATTTTCGCCATACGAGGAATAGACTAACCAAGAATGCTCTTTTTCATGTTGAATTGCGAAAATAAAGAGCGTTCGAGATAAATGTATCACTAAGATATGATTGTGTTTGCGGCATCATCGGTGTTTCAGGTTGAAGAATAACGGGAGTATTATCGGGAATAGACAGACCACGAACGTTCCTCGTGTTTTTCGTGTTGAAGAATACGAGAGTGTTTTGTTTTGTTTTTACATTCTATGAACCGATTAACTTATAAATGAAAAAACGCTCTTTATATTCGCCATATCCAGAATGACAACAAAGTGCTCTTTATTTTCACCAATCGGCTGGCAATGTACGCATTATCAGTAATTGACTGACACTAATGCTTTTTATTTTCGTTATACTAGTAAATACACATATCAAGAACACTCTTTATTTTCATCAACACCAGAAATACAATAACCAAAATATTTCAAGTTAAGTGCACAAAAATAAGAACATTCAAAGAGGACTTCAAAGAGATGTGTTTTCATTATTCAGCATCAAATCGGGAAAAATATATAATGGTATATTGTATGTGGCTGTTAGTGTATGGTGGCTGTCAAATGTGTGGAATTTTCAGCTCACAGTTTTTTTTGCATACCCCTCACCACCCATCAACGTCATGTAAAAGTATAAGCGCTCTTTGTGTTTTCACCATAACAGAATACGATAATGTTGACAGAAATATTTTTCGCCATACAATGAATAGACTGACCACGAACGCTCTTTATTTTCGCCATACCAGAATACGGGAATTTTAACAGGAATAGACTGGCGATAAACGCTCTTTATTTTCGTCATACCAGGAATAGACCTTATACGATTTATGTTAATTTCCACCATACCAGTTATAGACTAACCAAGAACGTTCTTGTATCTTGAAATGCTACAGATATAAGAATCAGATTCAACATATTGTGTTCATTGTTGCCTTAGCACGCGGTGAATTTCATCAAAAAAGCGAGCTAGAATCAAATTAAATTAAACAAAATCAAAATTAAAAATGGCCGCCCCACTTTAATAAATTGCCTATTTATATAATGTTATATAAATCCCTTTATTATATTGACGCGCCTATTATTAATTTTGACTTTATTTTCATTTAAGTTTTGCTTGCTTTCTTAGTGACAACACCCTGGGAATAAGCGTGTGGGATATAAAGAGCGTTCGTGATCACAGTATATCTAAGAGATATTTGTTAACATTATGCAGCATCAAAATGTAAAATTATAAGGGGCGCTGGTAGGTCCAAATTGGGCGACATACTTTTTCAACCATGTGTGTGGATTTTTGTGCAGACCCCCTCCCACCTAACATATTTTCGTAAAATTATTGGCTGTTTTCCAGTTTCCGCGCAGAAATGAGCGACAAAAGGATCAGAATCGACCGACAGTAGACGCTATTTACATTCGCCATACGGTAATATACTGATATGAATGCTATTAATATTCACCAAACAGTAATATACTGACATGATCGCTCTTTATGTTCGCCATACAGTGATATACTGACATGATCGCTCTTTATTTTCGCCATACAGTGATATACTGACATGATCGCTCCTTATATTCGTCATACAGTAATATACTGACATGAACGCTCTTTATTTTCGCCATACAGTAATATACTGACATGAACGCTCGTTATTTTCACCATACAGTGATGTGCTGACCAAGAACGCTCTTTATATTCGCAATACAATAATATACTGACATGAACGCTCTTTATATTCATCGTACAGTAATATACTGACGTTAACGCTCTTTATATTCGCCAGACATTGATATACTGACACGAACGCTCTTTATATTCGCCATACAGTAATATACTGACATGAACGCTCTTTATGTTCGCCATACGATAATATACTGACATGAACGATATTTGTATTCGCCATACAGTAATATACTGACATGGACGCTCTTTATTTTCGCCATATAGTAATATACTGACATGAACGCTCTTTATATTTTCCATACAGTAACAAACTGACATGAACGCTCTTTATATTCGCCATACAGTAATATACTGACATGAACGCTTTTTATATTCGCCACACAGTAATAAACTGACTTGAACGCTCTTTATATTCGTCATACAGTAATATACTGACATGAACGCTCTTTATATTCGCCATACAGTAATAAATATAAGGATTAACTGTCATGTGGACTGTTTTATGGAGATGTAACGCTGAGGTAAGTGGACATAACTTGTGTAAAATCCTATATCAAGAATGACAACAATGTGCTCTTTATTTTCACCCATTGGCTGGCAACAAACGCTCTTTATGTACGCATTATCAGTAATTAACTGACACAAATGCTTTTTATTTTCGTTATACTAGTAAATACACATATCAAGAACACTCTTTATTTTCATCAACACCAGAAATACAGTAACCAAAATATTTCAAGTTAAGTGCACAAAAATAAGAACATTCAAAGAGAACGTCAAACAGATGTGTTTTCATTATTCAGCATCAAATTGGGAAAAATATATAATGGTATATTGTATGGTGGCTGTTAGTGTATGGTGGCTGTCAAATGTGTGGAATTTTTTTTGCATACCCCTCACCACTCATCAACGTCATGTAAAAGTATAAGCGCTCGTTATGTTTTCACCATAACAGAATACGATAATGTTAACAGAAATATTTTTCGCCATACAATGAATAGACTGACCACGAACGCTCTTTGTTTTCGCCATACCAGAATACGGGAATTTTAACAGGAATAGACTGACGAAAAACGCTCATTATTTTTCGTCATACCAGGAATAGACATTATACGATTTATCTTAATTTCCACCATACCAGTTATAGACTAACCAAGAACGTTCTTGGTGTCCACCTTACCAGTAATATACTGACAAAGAACGCTCTTTATTTTCGGCATACCAGGTATTTAGGCAATAATTAAATGTACACCCGCTTAATGTCGCCTTAAATGTAGTTCTCAAAATATACAGCATTTTAGTAAAGATAAATGTATGAAATGTCTGATCAAGTGAACCTATCTAGTTTATGTCACCTTTATAGTATGGGTATCTTGAATTGCTACATATATAAGAATCAGATTCAACATATTGTGTTCATTGTTGCCTTAGCACGCGGTGAATTTCATAAAAAAGCGAGCTAGAAACAAATTAAATTAAACAAAATCAAAATTTAAAATGGCCGCCCACTTTAATAAATTGCCTATTGATATAATGTTATATAAGTGCCTTTGTTATAGTGACGCGCCTATTATTAATTTTGACTTTATTTTCATTTAAGTTTTGCTTGCTTTCTTAGCGACAACACCCTGAGAAAAAGCGTGTGGCATATAAAGAGCGTTCGTGATCACAGTATATCTAAGAGATATTTTTAACATTATGCAGCATCAAAATGTTAAATTATAAGGGGGCGCTGGTAGGTCCAAATTGGGCGGCATACTTTTTCAACCATGTGTGTGGATTTTTGTGCAGAGCCCCTCCCACCTGACATATTTTCGTAAAAGTATTGGCTGTTTTCCAGTTTCCGCGCAAACATGAGCGACAAAAGGATCAGAATCGACCGACAGTAGACGCTATTTACATTCACCATACAGTAATATACTGATATGAATGCTATTTATATTCGCCGTAGAGTAATATACTGACATGAACGCTCTTTATTTTCGCCATAGAGTGATATGCTGACATGAACGCTCTTTATTTTCGCCATACTGTGATATGCTGACACAGAACGCTCTTTATAGTCGCTATACAATAATATACTGACATGAACGCTGTTTATATTCGCCATACAGGAATATACTGACGTTAACGCTCTTTATATTCACCATACATTGATATACTGACACGAACGCTCTTTGTGTTCGCCATACAGTAATATACTGACATTAGCGCTCTTTATATTCGCCATACTGTAATATATTGACATCAACGCTCTTTATATTCGCCATACAGTGATATACTGGCCACGAACGCTCTTTATATTCGCCATACAATAATATACTGACATGAACGCTCGTTATGTTCGCCTTACAATGATATACTGTCATGAACACTCTTTGTTTCCGCCATGCAATAATATACTGACATGAACGCTCTTTGTATTCGCCATATAGTAATATACTGACATGAACGCTCTTTGTTTTCGCTATACTAGTAAATACACATCTCAGGAACGCTCTTTATTTTCTCCCACACCAGGAATTAAGTAACCAATATGATTCCTGTTGAAGTTCAAAAATAAAGCGCGTTCGTCTTCACAATATCACTAAGAGATGTGTTTACATTATTCGGCATCAAATCGGAAAATTATGATGGTATATTATATGGTGGCTGGTATTATATGGTGGCTGGTATTATATGGCGGCATTTTCAGCCATGTGTGCGGATTATATTTGTGTGCAGACCCCCTCATCACCTATGAACGTCACTTAACAGTATTGGCAGTTTTCAAGTAACCGCGCAGAAATGACAGAAACGCTCTGTATTTTCGCCTTACCAGAAATGAGACAAATACTCGTCATACAATGAATATATCGATGAACGTTCTTTATTTATACCAGGAAAAAAATGTCCACGAACGCTCTTTATTGTTTCATATTGAAGAATACATGAGTTTTATCAGTAAAAGACAGACCACATACGTTTTTTACAATTAATAACCGACTATTAGTAATAGACTGGACACTTATAACGCTCTTTTTTTCACCATACCAGGAATATAATGACCAAGAACGCACTTCATTTTCGCCATAATCCGCATGTAAGTGATTCACGTTTAATTTCTTATTCCGATGCATATATAAATGTAATCCGCATAGAAGTGCTTCAAGTTTTATAAGTGTCGTAACGACACCTATAAAACTTGAAGCACTTCTCGGAACAGTATCACTAAGAGATGTTTGTG
The DNA here is from genome assembly GCA_032622095.1 of Siphonodentalium dalli. Classification (NCBI taxonomy): domain Eukaryota; kingdom Metazoa; phylum Mollusca; class Scaphopoda; order Gadilida; family Siphonodentaliidae; genus Siphonodentalium; species Siphonodentalium dalli. The sequence continues at coordinate 17,176,602 of CP136069.1, read as the reverse complement.
AATTAATAGAGTAACTGACAACGAACGCTCTTTATGATCACCTTACCAGTAATAGACTGACCACGTACGCTCTTTGTGTTCATCGTACGGTAATAGATTGACACAAACGCTCTTTATGTTCACCATACTAGCAATAGGCTGACACGAACGTCTTTGTGTTCACCATACGGTAATATATTGACACAAACGCACTTTATGTTCACAATACCAGCAATAGGCTGACACGAACGCTCTTTATGTTCACCATACCAGTAACATACAGACACGAACGCTCTTTATGTTCACCACACACTAATCGACTGACAACGGACGCTCTTTATCTTCGCCATACCAGTAATTTAATAGACCAACCAGAAATTGACTGATAACTAACGCTCTTTATTTTCGTCATACCATGTATTTAGGCAATACTTAAATGTAAACCCGCTTAATGTTGCCCTAAATGAAGTGATCAAAATATACACTGTTTAATAAAGATAAATGTATTAAAGGTCAGATCATTTATGTCACCTTTATATTATATACTGACATGAACACTCTATATATTCGCCACACAGTAATATACTGACATGAACACTCTATATATTCGCCACACAGTAATATACTGACATGAACACTCTATATATTCGTCATACAGTAATATGCCAGGAATATAATGACCAAGAACGCACTTAATTTTCGCAATAATCCGCATGTAAGTGATTCACATTTTTTTTTATTCCGGTGCATATACACATTCAATCCGCATAGAAGTGCTTCAAGTTGTATCCACCTATTGGAATCATCGAAACTAAAACATACTCTTGTTTCGGGTTATATATCAGCAAAATGAAGATGGGGTTTGTCGGTAGTACTTATTTTTCATAAAATGTCACAAACGACAATCTTCTATATTAATTGATCTCAAATAAAAAGTTACACAGAGCGCCAACCGTCTATATTAGCGGTCTCACATTAAACGTTTCCCAAACGCCAACATTCCATATTAGTCGGTCTCACATAAAACGTTACCCAAAAGCCAATCTTCCACATTAGTCTGTCTTACATAGAAAGTTACCTAGGATATAGATGTGTATGCATTATTCAGCGTCAAATCGGAAAATTATAAGTCGGCGCAAGTGGGGTTTCAAATGCTCATGAAGAAATGAGAAAACCGCTCTTTATTTCCCAATACTCTCTTTAGTGTTTCATGTTGAAGAATACGAGATTTTAAACAGGAATAACCTAATCACGAACGTTCTTTATTTCACCATATCAGGAATAGGCAGACCAAGTACGCTCTTTATTTTCACATTACCGGAAATAGACTGACACCATAAGACTGACCCAATAGACTGACAACTTAGCTCTATATTTTCGCCATACGAGGAATAGACTAACCAAGAATGCTCTTTTTCATGTTGAATTGCGAAAATAAAGAGCGTTCGAGATAAATGTATCACTAAGATATGATTGTGTTTGCGGCATCATCGGTGTTTCAGGTTGAAGAATAACGGGAGTATTATCGGGAATAGACAGACCACGAACGTTCCTCGTGTTTTTCGTGTTGAAGAATACGAGAGTGTTTTGTTTTGTTTTTACATTCTATGAACCGATTAACTTATAAATGGAAAAAAACGCTCTTTATGTTCGCCATATCCAGAATGACAACAAAGTGCTCTTTATTTTCACCAATCGGCTAGCAATGTACGCATTATCAGTAATTGACTGACACTAATGCTTTTTATTTTCGTTATACTAGTAAATACACATATCAAGAACACTCTTTATTTTCATCAACACCAGAAATACAATAACCAAAATATTTCAAGTTAAGTGCACAAAAATAAGAACATTCAAAGAGAACTTCAAAGAGATGTGTTTTCATTATTCAGCATCAAATCGGGAAAAATATATAATGGTATATTGTATGTGGCTGTTAGTGTATGGTGGCTGTCAAATGTGTGGAATTTTCAGCTCACAGTTTTTTTTGCATACCCCTCACCACCCATCAACGTCATGTAAAAGTATAAGCGCTCTTTATGTTTTCACCATAACAGAATACGATAATGTTGACAGAAATATTTTTCGCCATACAATGAATAGACTGACCACGAACGCTCTTTATTTTCGCCATACCAGAATACGGGAATTTTAACAGGAATAGACTGGCGATAAACGCTCTTTATTTTCGTCATACCAGGAATAGACCTTATACGATTTATGTTAATTTCCACCATACCAGTTATAGACTAACCAAGAACGTTCTTGTCTCTTGAAATGCTACAGATATAAGAATCAGATTCAACATATTGTGTTCATTGTTGCCTTAGCACGCGGTGAATTTCATCAAAAAAGCGAGCTAGAAACAAATTAAATTAAACAAAATCAAAATTAAAAATGGCCGCCCCACTTTAATAAATTGCCTATTTATATAATGTTATATAAATCCATTTATTATATTGACGCGCCTATTATTAATTTTGACTTTATTTTCATTTAAGTTTTGCTTGCTTTCTTAGTGACAACACCCTGGGAATAAGCGTGTGGGATATAAAGAGCGTTCGTGATCACAGTATATCTAAGAGATATTTGTTAACATTATGCAGCATCAAAATGTAAAATTATAAGGGGCGCTGGTAGGTCCAAATTGGGCGACATACTTTTTCAACCATGTGTGTGGATTTTTGTGCAGACCCCCTCCCACCTAACATATTTTCGTAAAATTATTGGCTGTTTTCCAGTTTCCGCGCAGAAATGAGCGACAAAAGGATCAGAATCGATCGACAGTAGACGCTATTTACATTCGCCATACAGTAATATACTGATATGAATGCTATTAATATTCGCCAAACAGTAATATACTGACATGATCGCTCTTTATTTTCGCCATACAGTGATATACTGACATGATCGCTCTTTATTTTCGCCATACAGTGATATACTGACATGATCGCTCTTTATATTCGTCATACAGTAATATACTGACATGAATGCTCTTTATTTTTCGCCATACAGTAATATACTGACATGAACGCTCGTTATTTTCACCATACAGTGATGTGCTGACGTTAACGCTCTTTATATTCGCCAGACATTGATATACTGACACGAACGCTCTTTATATTCGTCATACAGTAATATACTGACATGAACGCTCTTTATGTTCGCCATACGATAATATACTGACATGAACGATATTTGTATTCGCCATACAGTAATATACTGACATGGACGCTCTTTATTTTCGCCATATAGTAATATACTGACATGAACGCTCTTTATATTTTCCATACAGTAATAAACTGACATGAACGCTCTTTATATTCGCCATACAGTAATATACTGACATGAACGCTTTTTATATTCGCCACACAGTAATAAACTGACATGAACGCTCTTTATATTCGTCATACAGTAATATACTGACATGAACGCTCTTTATATTCGCCATACAGTAATAAATATAAGGATTAACTGTCATGTGGACAGTTTTATGGAGATGTAACGGTGAGGTAAGTGGACATAACTTGTGTAAAATCCTATATCAAGAATGACAACAATGTGCTCTTTATTTTCACCCATTGGCTGGCAACAAACGCTCTTTATGTACGCATTATCAGTAATTAACTGACACAAATGCTTTTTATTTTCGTTATACTAGTAAATACACATATCAAGAAAACTCTTTATTTTCATCAACACCAGAAATACAGTAACCAAAATATTTCAAGTTAAGTGCACACAAATAAGAACATTCAAAGAGAACGTCAAACAGATGTGTTTTCATTATTCAGCATCAAATTGGGAAAAATATATAATGGTATATTGTATGGTGGCTGTTAGTGTATGGTGGCTGTCAAATGTGTGGAATTTTTTTGGCATACCCCTCACCACTCATCAACGTCATGTAAAAGTATAAGCGCTCGTTATGTTTTCACCATAACAGAATACGATAATGTTAACAGAAATATTTTTCGCCATACAATGAATAGACTGACCACGAACGCTCTTTGTTTTCGCCATACCAGAATACGGGAATTTTAACAGGAATAGACTGACGAAAAACGCTCATTATTTTTCGTCATACCACGAATAGACATTATACGATTTATCTTAATTTCCACCATACCAGTTATAGACTAACCAAGAACGTTCTTGGTGTCCACCTTACCAGTAATATACTGGCAAAGAACGCTCTTTATTTTCGGCATACCAGGTATTTAGGCAATAATTAAATGTACACCCGCTTAATGTCGCCTTAAATGTAGTTCTCAAAATATACAGCATTTTAGTAAAGATAAATGTATGAAATGTCTGATCAAGTGGACCTATCTAGTTTATGTCACCTTTATAGTATGGGTATCTTGAATTGCTACATATATAAGAATCAGATTCAACATATTGTGTTCATTGTTGCCTTAGCACGCGGTGAATTTCATAAAAAAGCGAGCTAGAAACAAATTAAATTAAACAAAATCAAAATTTAAAATGGCCGCCCCACTTTAATAAATTGCCTATTGATATAATGTTATATAAGTGCCTTTGTTATAGTGACGCGCCTATTATTAATTTTGACTTTATTTTCATTTAAGTTTTGCTTGCTTTCTTAGCGACAACACCCTGAGAAAAAGCGTGTGGTATATAAAGAGCGTTCGTGATCACAGTATATCTAAGAGATATTTTTAACATTATGCAGCATCAAAATGTTAAATTATAAGGGGGCGCTGGTAGGTCCAAATTGGGCGGCATACTTTTTCAACCATGTGTGTGGATTTTTGTGCAGAGCCCCTCCCACCTGACATATTTTCGTAAAAGTATTGGCTGTTTTCCAGTTTCCGCGCAAACATGAGCGACAAAAGGATCAGAATCGACCGACAGTAGACGCTATTTACATTCACCATACAGTAATATACTGATATGAATGCTATTTATATTCGCCGTAGAGTAATATACTGACATGAACGCTCTTTATGTTCGCCATAGAGTGATATGCTGACATGAACGCTCTTTGTTTTCGCCATACTGTGATATGCTGACCCAGAACGCTCTTTATAGTCGCTATACAATAATATACTGACATGAACGCTGTTTATATTCGCCATACAGGAATATACTGACGTTAACGCTCTTTATATTCACCATACATTGATATACTGACACGAACGCTCTTTGTGTTCGCCATACAGTAATATACTGACATTAGCGCTCTTTATATTCGCCATACTGTAATATATTGACATCAACGCTCTTTATATTCGCCATACAGTGATATACTGGCCACGAACGCTCTTTATATTCGCCATACAATAATATACTGACATGAACGCTCGTTATGTTCACCTTACAATGATATACTGTCATGAACACTCTTTGTTTCCGCCATGCAATAATATACTGACATGAACGCTCTTTGTATTCGCCATATAGTAATATACTGACATGAACGCACTTTGTTTTCGCTATACTAGTAAATACACATCTCAGGAACGCTCTTTATTTTCTCCCACACCAGGAATTAAGTAACCAATATGATTCCTGTTGAAGTTCAAAAATAAAGCGCGTTCGTCTTCACAATATCACTAAGAGATGTGTTTACATTATTCGGCATCAAATCAGTAATATACTGACATGGACGCTCTTTATTTTCGTCATATAGTAATATACTGACATGAACGCTCTTTATATTTTCCATACAGTAATAAACTGACATGAACGCTCTTTATATTCGCCATACAGTAATATACTGACATGAACGCTTTTTATATTCGCCACACAGTAATAAACTGACATGAACGCTCTTTATATTCGTCATACAGTAATATACTGACATGAACGCTCTTTATATTCGCCATACAGTAATAAATATAAGGATTAACTGTCATGTGGACTGTTTTATGGAGATGTAACGGTGAGGTGAGTGGACATAACTTGTGTAAAATCCTATATCAAGAATGACAACAATGTGCTCTTTATTTTCACCCATTGGCTGGCAACAAACGCTCTTTATGTACGCATTATCAGTAATTAACTGACACAAATGCTTTTTATTTTCGTTATACTAGTAAATACACATATCAAGAACACTCTTTATTTTCATCAACACCAGAAATACAGTAACCAAAATATGTCAAGTTAAGTGCACAAAAATAAGAACATTCAAAGAGAACGTCAAACAGATGTGTTTTCATTATTCAGCATCAAATTGGGAAAAATATATAATGGTATATTGTATGGTGGCTGTTAGTGTATGGTGGCTGTCAAATGTGTGCAATTTTTTTTGCATACCCCTCACCACTCATCAACGTCATGTAAAAGTATAAGCGCTCGTTATGTTTTCACCATAACAGAATACGATAATGTTAACAGAATTATTTTTCGCCATACAATGAATAGACTGACCACGAACGCTCTTTGTTTTCGCCATACCAGAATACGGGAATTTTAACAGGAATAGACTGACGAAAAACGCTCATTATTTTTCGTCATACCAGGAATAGACATTATACGATTTATCTTAATTTCCACCATACCAGTTATAGACTAATCAAGAACGTTCTTGGTGTCCACCTTACCAGTAATATACTGACAAAGAACGCTCTTTATTTTCGGCATACCAGGTATTTAGGCAATAATTAAATGTACACCCGCTTAATGTCGCCTTAAATGTAGTTCTCAAAATATACAGCATTTTAGTAAAGATAAATGTATGAAATGTCTGATCAAGTGGACCTATCTAGTTTATGTCACCTTTATAGTATGGGTATCTTGAATTGCTACATATATAAGAATCAGATTCAACATATTGTGTTCATTGTTGCCTTAGCACGCGGTGAATTTCATAAAAAAGCGAGCTAGAAACAAATTAAATTAAACAAAATCAAAATTTAAAATGGCCGCCCCACTTTAATAAATTGCCTATTGATATAATGTTATATAAGTGCCTTTGTTATAGTGACGCGCCTATTATTAATTTTGACTTTATTTTCATTTAAGTTTTGCTTGCTTTCTTAGCGACAACACCCTGAGAAAAAGCGTGTGGCATATAAAGAGCGTTCGTGATCACAGTATATCTAAGAGATATTTTTAACATTATGCAGCATCAAAATGTTAAATTATAAGGGGGCGCTGGTAGGTCCAAATTGGGCGGCATACTTTTTCAACCATGTGTGTGGATTTTTGTGCAGAGCCCCTCCCACCTGACATATTTTCGTAAAAGTATTGGCTGTTTTCCAGTTTCCGCGCAAACATGAGCGACAAAAGGATCAGAATCGACCGACAGTAGACGCTATTTACATTCACCATACAGTAATATACTGATATGAATGCTATTTATATTCGCCGTAGAGTAATATACTGACATGAACGCTCTTTATTTTCGCCATAGAGTGATATGCTGACATGAACGCTCTTTATTTTCGCCATACTGTGATATGCTGACCCAGAACGCTCTTTATAGTCGCTATACAATAATATACTGACATGAACGCTGTTTATATTCGCCATACAGGAATATACTGACGTTATCGCTCTTTATATTTACCATACATTGATATACTGACACGAACGCTCTTTGTGTTCGCCATACAGTAATATACTGACATTAGCGCTCTTTATATTCGCCATACTGTAATATATTGACATCAACGCTCTTTATATTCGCCATACAGTGATATACTGGCCACGAACGCTCTTTATATTCGCCATACAATAATATACTGACATGAACGCTCGTTATGTTCGCCTTGCAATGATATACTGTCATGAACACTCTTTGTTTCCGCCATGCAATAATATACTGACATGAACGCTCTTTGTATTCGCCATATAGTAATATACTGACATGAACGCTCTTTGTTTTCGCTATACTAGTAAATACACATCTCAGGAACGCTCTTTATTTTCTCCCACACCAGGAATTAAGTAACCAATATGATTCCTGTTGAAGTTCAAAAATAAAGCGCGTTCGTCTTCACAATATCACTAAGAGATGTGTTCACATTATTCGGCATCAAATCGGAAAATTATGATGGTATATTATATGGTTGCTGGTATTATATGGTGGCTGGTATTATATGGCGGCATTTTCAGCCATGTGTGCGGATTATATTTGTGTGCAGACCCCCTCATCACCTATGAACGTCACTTAACAGTATTGGCAGTTTTCAAGTAACCGCGCAGAAATGACAGAAACGCTCTGTATTTTCGCCTTACCAGAAATGAGACAAATACTCGTCATACAATGAATATATCGATGAACGTTCTTTATTTATACCAGGAAAAAAATGTCCACGAACGCTCTTTATTGTTTCATATTGAAGAATACATGAGTTTTATCAGTAAAAGACAGACCACATACGTTTTTTACAATTAATAACCGACTATTAGTAATAGACTGGACACTTATAACGCTCTTTTTTTCACCATACCAGGAATATAATGACCAAGAACGCACTTCATTTTCGCCATAATCCGCATGTAAGTGATTCACGTTTAATTTCTTATTCCGATGCATATACAAATTAAATCCGCATAGAAGTGCTTCAAGTTTTATAAGTGTCGTACCGACACCTATAAAACTTGAAGCACTTCTCGGAACAGTATCACTAAGAGATGTTTGTGAATTAATAGAGTAACTGACAACGAACGCTCTTTATGGTCACCGTACCAGTAATAGACTGACCACGTACGCTCTTTGTGTTCATCGTACGGTAATAGATTGACACAAACGCTCTTTATGTTCACCATACTAGCAATAGGCTGACACGAACGTCTTTGTGTTCACCATACGGTAATATATTGACACAAACGCACTTTATGTTCACAATACCAGCAATAGGCTGACACGAACGCTCTTTATGTTCACCATACCAGTAACATACAGACACGAACGCTCTTTATGTTCACCACACACTAATCGACTGACAACGGACACTCTTTATCTTCGCCATACCAGTAATTTAATAGACCAATCAGAAATTGACTGACAACTAACGCTCTTTATTTCGTCATACCAGGTATTTAGGCAATACTTAAATGTAAACCCGCTTAATGTTGCCCTAAATGAAGTGATCAAAATATACACTGTTTAATAAAGATAAATGTATTAAAGGTCAGATCATTTATGTCACCTTTATATTATATACTGACATGAACACTCTATATATTCGCCACACAGTAATATACTGACATGAACACTCTATATATTCGCCACACAGTAATATACTGACATGAACACTCTATATATTCGTCATACAGTAATATGCCAGGAATATAATGACCAAGAACGCACTTAATTTTCGCAATAATCCGCATGTAAGTGATTCACATTTTTTTTTATTCCGGTGCATATACACATTCAATCCGCATAGAAGTGCTTCAAGTTGTATCCACCTATTGGAATCATCGAAACTAAAACATACTCTTGTTTCGGGTTATATATCAGCAAAATGAAGATGGGGTTTGTCGGTAGTACTTATTTTTCATAAAATGTCACAAACGACAATCTTCTATATTAATTGATCTCAAATAAAAAGTTACACAGAGCGACAACCGTCTATATTAGCGGTCTCACATTAAACGTTTCCCAAACGCCAACATTCCATATTAGTCGGTCTCACATAAAACGTTACCCAAAAGCCAATCTTCCACATTAGTCTGTCTTACATAGAAAGTTACCTAGGATATAGATGTGTATGCATTATTCAGCGTCAAATCGGAAAATTATAAGTCGGCGCAAGTGGGGTTTCAAATGCTCATGAAGAAATGAGAAAACCGCTCTTTATTTCCCAATACTCTCTTTAGTGTTTCATGTTGAAGAATACGAGATTTTTAACAGGAATAACCTAATCACGAACGTTCTTTATTTCACCATATCAGGAATAGGCAGACCAAGTACGCTCTTTATTTTCACATTACCGGAAATAGACTGACACCATAAGACTGACCCAATAGACTGACAACTAAGCTCTATATTTTCGCCATACGAGGAATAGACTAACCAAGAATGCTCTTTTTCATGTTGAATTGCGAAAATAAAGAGCGTTCGAGATAAATGTATCACTAAGATATGATTGTGTTTGCGGCATCATCGGTGTTTCAGGTTGAAGAATAACGGGAGTATTATCGGGAATAGACAGACCACGAACGTTCCTCGTGTTTTTCGTGTTGAAGAATACGAGAGTGTTTTGTTTTGTTTTTACATTCTATGAACCGATTAACTTATAAATGAAAAAAAACGCTCTTTATGTTCGCCATATCCAGAATGACAACAAAGTGCTCTTTATTTTCACCAATCGACTGGCAATGTACGCATTATCAGTAATTGACTGACACTAATGCTTTTTATTTTCGTTATACTAGTAAATACACATATCAAGAACACTCTTTATTTTCATCAACACCAGAAATACAATAACCAAAATATTTCAAGTTAAGTGCACAAAAATAAGAACATTCAAAGAGAACTTCAAAGAGATGTGTTTTCATTATTCAGCATCAAATCGGGAAAAATATATAATGGTATATTGTATGTGGCTGTTAGTGTATGGTGGCTGTCAAATGTGTGGAATTTTCAGCTCACAGTTTTTTTTTGCATACCCCTCACCACCCATCAACGTCATGTAAAAGTATAAGCGCTCTTTATGTTTTCACCATAACAGAATACGATAATGTTGACAGAAATATTTTTCGCCATACAATGAATAGACTGACCACGAACGCTCTTTATTTTCGCCATACCAGAATACGGGAATTTTAACAGGAATAGACTGGCGATAAACGCTCTTTATTTTCGTCATACCAGGAATAGACATTATACGATTTATGTTAATTTCCACCATACCAGTTATAGACTAACCAAGAACGTTCTTGTCTCTTGAAATGCTACAGATATAAGAATCAGATTCAACATATTGTGTTCATTGTTGCCTTAGCACGCGGTGAATTTCATCAAAAAAGCGAGCTAGAAACAAATTAAATTAAACAAAATCAAAATTAAAAATGGCCGCCCCACGTTAATAAATTGCCTATTTATATAATGTTATATAAATCCCTTTATTATATTGACGCGCCTATTATTAATTTTGACTTTATTTTCATTTAAGTTTTGCTTGCTTTCTTAGTGACAACACCCTGGGAATAAGCGTGTGGGATATAAAGAGCGTTCGTGATCACAGTATATCTAAGAGATATTTGTTAACATTATGCAGCATCAAAATGTAAAATTATAAGGGGCGCTGGTAGGTCCAAATTGGGCGACATACTTTTTCAACCATGTGTGTGGATTTTTGTGCAGACCCCCTCCCACCTAACATATTTTCGTAAAATTATTGGCTGTTTTCCAGTTTCCGCGCAGAAATGAGCGACAAAAGGATCAGAATCGATCGACAGTAGACGCTATTTACATTCGCCATACAGTAATATACTGATATGAATGCTATTAATATTCGCCAAACAGTAATATACTGACATGATCGCTCTTTATTTTCGCCATACAGTGATATACTGACATGATCGCTCTTTATTTTCGCCATACAGTGATATACTGACATGATCGCTCTTTATATTCGTCATACAGTAATATACTGACATGAATGCTCTTTATTTTCGCCATACAGTAATATACTGACACGAACGCTCGTTATTTTCACCATACAGTGATGTGCTGACGTTACCGCTCTTTATATTCGCCAGACATTGATATACTGACACGAACGCTCTTTATATTCGCCATACAGTAATATACTGACCTGAACGCTCTTTATGTTCGCCATACGATAATATACTGACATGAACGATATTTGTATTCGCCATACAGTAATATACTGACATGAATGCTCTTTATTTTCGCCATATAGTAATATACTGACATGAACGCTCTTTATATTTTCCATACAGTAATAAACTGACATGAACGCTCTTTATATTCGCCATACAGTAATATACTGACATGAACGCTTTTTATATTCGCCACACAGTAATAAACTGACATGAACGCTCTTTATATTCGTCATACAGTAATATACTGACATGAACGCTCTTTATATTCGCCATACAGTAATATATATAAGGATTAACTGTCATGTGGACTGTTTTATGGAGATGTAACGGTGAGGTAAGTGGACATAACTTGTGTAAAATCCTATATCAAGAATGACAACAATGTGCTCTTTATTTTCACCCATTGGCTGGCAACAAACGCTCTTTATGTACGCATTATCAGTAATTAACTGACACAAATGCTTTTTATTTTCGTTATACCAGTAAATACACATATCAAGAACACTCTTTATTTTCATCAACACCAGAAATACAATATCCAAAATATTTCAAGTTAAGTGCACAAAAATAAAAACATTCAAAGAGAACGTCAAACAGATGTGTTTTCATTATTCAGCATCAAATTGGGAAAAATATATAATGGTATATTGTATGGTGGCTGTTATTATATGGTGGCTGTCAAATGTGTGGAATTGTTTTGCATACCCCTCACCACTCATCAACGTCATGTAAAAGTATAAGCGCTCGTTATGTTTTCACCATAACAGAATACGATAATGTTAACAGAAATATTTTTCGCCATACAATGAATAGACTGACCACGAACGCTCTTTCTTTTCGCCATACCAGAATACGGGAATTTTAACAGGAATAGACTGACGAAAAACGCTCATTATTTTTCGTCATACCAGGAATAGACATTATACGATTTATCTTAATTTCCACCATACCAGTTATAGACTAACCAAGAACGTATATCTTCTTATTGTAGTCTAATATACTGACATGAACGCTCTTTATTTTCGCCATAGAGTGATATGCTGACATCAACGCGCTTTATTTTCGCCATACTGTGATATGCTGACCCAGAACGCTCTTTATAGTCGCTATACAATAATATACTGACATGAACGCTGTTTATATTCGCCATACAGGAATATACTGACGTTAACGCTCTTTATATTCACCATACATTGATATACTGACACGAACGCTCTTTGTGTTCGCAATACAGTAATATACTGACATTAGCGCTCTTTATATTCGCCATACTGTAATATATTGACATCAACGCTCTTTATATTCGCCATACAGTGATATACTGGCCACGAACGCTCTTTATATTCGCCATACAATAATATACTGACATGAACGCTCGTTATGTTCGCCTTACAATGATATACTGTCATGAACACTCTTTGTTTCCGCCATGCAATAATATACTGACATGGACGCTCTTTGTATTCGCCATATAGTAATATACTGACATGAACGCTTCACCGTACCAGTAATAGACTGACCACGTACGCTCTTTGTGTTCATCGTACGGTAATAGATTGACACAAACGCTCTTTGTGTTCACCATACTAGCAATAGGCTGACACGAACGTCTTTGTGTTCACAATACGGTAATATATTGACACAAACGCACTTTATGTTCACAATACCAGAAATAGGCTGACACGAACGCTCTTTATGTTCACCATACCAGTAACATACTGACACGAACGCTCTTTATGTTCACCACACACTAATCGACTGACAACGGACGCTCTTTATCTTCGCCATACCAGTAATTTAATAGACCAACCAGAAATTGACTGACAACTAACGCTCTTTATTTTCGTCATACCAGGTATTTAGGCAATACTTAAATGTAAACCCGCTTAATGTTGCCCTAAATGAAGTGATCAAAATATACACTGTTTAATAAAGATAAATGTATTAAAGGTCAGATCATTTATGTCACCTTTATATTATGAGTCTCTTGGCATACTACAGATATATGACTCATTTTTAGCATAAAGGATTTTTAAAAATTATGTCAACCAGAAACATAACTATTTTTGTTTTGCCTTAGCTAGCTGGGGCTTTCGTTAAAAAAGCGAGCTAGAAAAAAGTTAAATTGAACAAAATCAAAATTAAAATTGGGCGACCCTTTATTTATACCAGGAATAAAAGCTCTTTATTGTTTCATATTGAAGAATACATGAGTTTTATCAGTAAAAGACAGACCACATACGTTTTTTACAGTTAATAACCGTACTATCAGTAATAGACTGGACACTTATAACGCTCTTTTTTCACCATACCAGGAATATAATGACCAAGAACGCACTTCATTTTCGCCATAATCCGCATGTAAGTGATTCACGTTTTATTTCTTATTCCGATGCATATACAAATTTAATCCGCATAGAAGTGCTTCAAGTTTTATAGGTGTCGTACCGACACCTATAAAACTTGAAGCACTTCTCGGAACAGTATCACTAAGAGATGTTTGTGAATTAATAGAGTAACTGACAACGAACGCTCTTTATGTTCATGGTACCAGTAATAGACTGACCACGAACGCTCTTTATGTTCACCATACTAGCAATAGGCTGACACGAACGCTTTTTGTGTTAACCATACCCATAATAGACTGACACGAACGCTCTTTAAGTTCGTCATACCAGGTATTTAGGCAATAATTAAATATACACCCGCTTAATGTTGCCCTAAATGAAGTTATCAAAATATACACTGTTTTAATAAAGATAAATGCATTAAAGGTAAGATCATGTGAACCTGTCAAGTTTATGTCACCTTTATAGTATGAGTCTCTTAGCATACTACATATATATGACTCATTTTCAGCATAAAGGATTTAAGAGGGGCGCTAAAAAAAAATTGGTTAACCAGAAACACAACTATTTTTTGATTTGCCTTAGCTAGCTGGGGCTTTCGTTAAGAAAGCGAGCTAGAAAAAGTTAAATTAAATAAAATCAAAATTAAAATTGGGCGACCCAATTTAATAAATTTCATATATATTGATATAATGTTATATAACTGCGTTTGTTAACGTGGCGCGTCTGGTATTAATTGGGATTTTAATTTAAGTTGTGCTTGCTTTCTCAACGACAATGAATAAGCTATCGATAAGCACTGGGCATAAATGGCATTGTCGAGAATGAGATGAAATTTGTGTCTTTATAACAATCCGAATTGTCTCGAATGTTAACGCGATTTTAAAATAGAGGAAACTGTTAATTGGTGTCTGACCCACACCCCCTCCCAATTGGGCCATGTGCATATATATCTTAATGTTCAACGTTGCTGACAGCATCAGTTTGGTATTTCACATCGAAAATAAATTGGCATTGTTCTCCTATTTTGATTCTCCGTCCAGTATAAAGAGGGGAAATTGTTGACTTTAGACAAACAGTTACTTTTGTCTAACTCGCTGTCAATTGTTGCATGGACTGAATTGTCCATCCGTTTGAAAATTTCGAATGTCAGCTTGAAAATTGGTGGCTCCAAATTGGGCGCCATATATTTCAGGAATGTGTGTGTGGTTTATTAAATTCAGACCCCTCGCACATATCAACGTAATGTAAAAGTATTGTCTGTTTCCCAGTGTCCGCGCATAAATGGGAAAAAACGCTCTTTATGATCGCCACATCCAGAATAGAATGACAACAAAGTGCTCTTTATTTTCACCAATCGGCTTGCAACAAACGCTCTTTATGTACGCATTATGAAATGCAGCAACATGAGGCCTACCCCCCTGAAGCCACGAAGCCACTCCGGATATGTAAATATTGTAGTTGACAGTCATATCTGCCGTGCCTGTTTGCTACGGGTGATTAATCTCATATGCAGCAATTGATGCTATTCATATAATTATGAACATATTATTACAGCTTTAAATTTGAAGGTATACAGAAGGTGGTGTTGCTGCATGTGTGTCTTCATTCGGGAAAAGGGTTGTCCAGCTACGAGTCCACAACTACGTCACCTTTCCTCACTTGTGTTATATACACACAATTTACAACTATGGAATATTTAAGTAAAACATTATGTTGTACATTCTTGCCCAGATAATCCCGGCCGATACATTCAACTAAATCCCTTAGTTATTCGAAACATTCGAGAACCAGCCCCCTCCCCCAATCATGGATTATAGTCCAAAATGTGATAATTCAAGCCTGTACAGGCTAAAATGGTGACAGTTAGGAACTTGTTCATCCTTTGGCCTGAGAAACATATACTGCTCTGTAAATTCTGGGTTAAAAGGGGGGGGGTGACTCTTTTTTCTTTCAACGTTGTACCTGCATTAATGTTTTTGGCGCTGTAATGGACATATGCAAAGAAATCCCAATTGAAAGTTATCACATGAGCTCGCCCTCAAATTATCCGAGCAATCTCAACAAACTGGTATTGTCTGTCTTAATGTTCCAATGCCTGTATTCAAGGCATGAGATAGCCATATCGGATTGTTAAAATTTGAACTGAGGCCATGTATAGTCGAGGAACAAATATCCTTATCCTGACTCGATTCGGCGTTGTCCGATTAGGCTAAATCACTTTATAACATGGAATTCACCATGTATGAGTTAGTTGATTGCCATGTGTATTAATATAGCACTTCCAAAATGTGGAGCCAGAAAGCCGTTCGGGTTCTGCTGGACGAGATCAAATTGGGAGTCAGTATGTGGGGCATTAAACACTCATGTATCACAATCGTCCTAAAATAGCTTCAAAAGTCTACACATTTATTTTTATTTTGGATGACCCTGTTTCCAAGAAATGACGAGAAACAAATCAAGTATAAAATCGGCAGACTCAAATCCACTTTTCGAAATGAACTAAAACTCGTGAAAAATAGCAACATATATCAGACAGGATTTATTCATTTCGGCAACTGTGAAAAAAGACATGTTTATGACTGGCCTGAAATATCTTGATAACAGTTAGTTTGAGTTTGGCCTATAACTACTCACCGGTCTCGCCTGTTGAAATGGAACGATCGCGGGCAGGCGATTAATGCTATCAATGATGCATGTGTGTATCCACCCTAAGATATGTGTTTACATTATTCGGCATCAAATTGGAAAATTCTGATGGTATATTATATGGTGGCTGGTATTATATGGCGGTATTTTCAGCCATGTGTGGGGATTATATTTGTGTGCGGACCCCCTCATCACCTATCAACGTCACTTAAAAGTATTGGTAGTATTCAAGTAACCGCGCAGAAATGACAGAAACGCTCTGTATTTTCGCCTTACCAGAAATGAGACAAATACTCGTCATACAATGAATATATCGATGAACGTTCTTTATTTATATCAGGAAAAAAATGTCCACGAACGCTCTTTATTGTTTCATATTGAAGAATACATGAGTTTTATCAGTAAACGACAGACCACATAGGTTTTTTACAATTAATAACAGTACTATCAGTAATATACTGGACACTTATAACGCTCTTTTTTCACCATACCAGGAATATAATGACAAAGAATGCACTTCATTTTCGCCATAATCCGCAAGTAAGTGATTCACGTGTTATTTCATATTCCGATGCATATACAAATCCAACCCGCATAGAAGTGCTTCAAGTTGTATATGTATCGGTACAATCGGCACAGTATCACTAATAGATGTTTGTCGATTAATATAGTAACTGACAACGAACGCGCTTTATGTTCACCGGACCAGTCATAGACTGAACACGGACGCTCTTTGTGTTCACCGTACGGTAATAGATTGACACAAACACGCTCTTTATGTTCACCATACTAGCAATAGGCTGACACGAACGCTCTTTGTGTTCACCATATAAGTAAATATACTGACACCAACGCTCTTTATGTTCGCCATACCAGTAATAGACTAACAAAGAACGCTTTCTAAGTTCACCGTGCCAGAAATAGACTGACAAATATATGACTCATTTTCAGCATAAAGGATTTAAGAGGGGCGCTATAAAAAAAAACCCAGAAACACAACTATTTTTGTTTTGCCTTACCCTTGGAACAACGTCGCACTACCGTCGAATCTAATTCAATTAGAATTAGACTCGAGTGTTTAATTCATAATTCGTCTGTTGAAACAAACGTCGCAGTTAATTCAAGACGAATTTAAATGATTTCTGAAAATGGCATAAAGCGTTCATAAGGGTTTTCGTCAAAACGGCTAAAATCGGAAGTTTTATATCAATTCTAAAACATAAAATTTAGTGAGAAAATGTGGCTTTGACTTCCAAGCGACGAAATTAATGTTACTATTCTGAGGAGTGGAAATTATTGGTTTTATATCGCTATTTCGTGGGTATTTGATACATATTTTAGGTCGGACATGATTCTTTAGGTGGTATTTTGCTTTGAACTTGTCTGAAAGAAATCAGGTCCAGTTTATTTTTATACGAAAACGTTGTACCGTTTTAACAATTTAATAGCAAGTTGAGGTCAACGCGCTATATCACTATATATTGCGTCAGTATGCCTATCTAAAACTACGTGGTAAAATAACCATGGCGTGCAGGGACGTACGGCTATAGGGTCTCGGTTGGGTGGGGGGGGCTAATACATTTGCGTAATTCAAATTGCACCCCTTGGCTGTTCCTTCACATGCCTGGATAGTAGCCTATTCTGAATGGATCAGTAGACTTGTGATCATGCACTGGGCGGACCATGGTTCTGCCAGTAGAAGAAAAATCAGAGATCTGAACCTGAAAATCCGATCATAATTTGGCACAGCGGGAGAAAACTTTGAACATGAAAACCGCAAAAACCTATATAGCATTAGACTGGCCCCAAGCTTTCCAAGTGCTGACAATTTCCAACCTGACACCCCCACGAAGGTTGGAAAAATTCCCACTGATGACCATTTAAGTTCATTATTTGGAACAGAAGCACAGGAAAATAATTAGCAGTTTTTTTGGCTGGCCACGGGGGTCATGAGGGACCAGGACACAGGCCATTTCAGTCAAAATGTTTGACCAAAAGTAGGAAAATATGCAATAATTCATTGCTGGAAAATCAAATTACAAGAACAATTTCAACCCATCGTTGATGTTAAATTTGCACACGTCCATGCACAGTATAGCATGTATATCCAATATTATTTAGTGCGTCTACTCGCATTTAATTTGAAACAAACATCGCACTTTCGTCGACTCGAATTCAAATAGCACCAAATTACGTCATGCTCGTTCGTGTTTTCCAGTTTCAATTGGAATTCCCTCATTAGCATATCATTATGCAGCTCGTTTGCATGTCTCCGAATTAAATTCGAGTCGACTGTGATGCGACGTTTGTTTCAAACACGGATCTCAGACGCATCAGCAATTAAATTCGTGTTGACCACACGCATTCTTCGTCGGTATAGTGCGTCTACTCGCATTTATTTGCAACAAACGTCGCACTACCGACGAATCTATTTCAAATAATTGAATTCGATTCGTCGGTAGCGCGACGTTTGTTCCAAGGGTAACGCACTAAATAAATATTTATTCTGTTTGGATATACACGCTATACTGTGCATGGACGTGTGCAAATTTAACATCAACGATGGGTTGAAATTGTTCTTGTAATTTGATTTTCCAGCATGAATTATTGGGGAATTTGTTGTTTTTAGACCAACATTTGCATATTTTCCTACCTTTGGTCCAACATTTTGACTTAAATGGCCTGTGTCCTGGTCCCTCATGACCCCCGTGGTTAGCCAAAAAACTGCTACTTATTTTCCTATGCTTCTGTTCAAAATTATGAACTTAAATGGTCATCTGTTGGAAATTTTCGAACCTTCGTGGGGGTGTCAGGTTTGGAAATTGTCAGCACTTGAGGCCAGTCTAATGCTATATAGGTTTTTGCGGTTTTCATGTTCAAAGTTTTCCCCCGCTGTGCCAAACTGTGATCGGATTTTCAGGTTCAGATCTCTGATTTTCCTTCTACTGGCAGAACCATGGTCCGCCCAGTGCATGATCACAAGTCTACTGATCCATCCAGAATAGGCTATTATCCATGCGTGTGAAGGAACAGCCAATGGGGTGCAAATTTAATTACGCAAATTTATTAGCCCCCCCCCCCCAACCGAGACCCTATAGCCGTACGTCCCTGTCCGCCATGGTTATTTTACCACATGGTTTTAGATAGGCATACTGACGCAATATATAGTGAAATAGCGCTTTGACCTCAACTTGCTATAAATTGTTAAAACGGTACAACGATTTCGTATAAAAATAAACTGGACCTGATTTCGTTCAGACAAGTTCAAAGCAAAATACCACCTAAAGAATCATGTCCGACCTAAAATATGTATCAAATACCTACGAAATAGCGATATAAAACCAATAATTTCCACTCCTCAGAATAGTAACATTAATTTCGTCGCTTGGAAGTCAAACGCCACATTTTCTCACTAAATTTTACGTTTTAGAATTGATATAAAACTTCTTATTTTAGCCGTTTTGACGAAAACGCATATGAACGCTTTATGCCATTTTAAGAAATCACTTATATTCGTCTTGAATTAAATGCGACGTTTGTTTCAACATCCGAATTATGAATTAAACTCGAGTCTAATTCTAATTGAATTAGATTCGTCGGTAGTGCGACGTTTGTTCCAAAGGTTAGCTTGCTGGGGCTTTCGTTAAGAAAGCGAGCTAGAAAAAAAGTTAAATTAAACAAAATCAAAATTAAAATTGGGCGACCCAATTTAATAAATTGCATATATATATATTGATATAATTTTATATAAATGCGTTTGTTAACGTGGCGCGTCTGGTATTAATTGTGATTTTAATTTAAGTTGTGCTTGCTTTCTCAACGACAACCCGTGCATAAATGGCATTGTCGAGTATGAGATGAGATTTAAAATATTCAAGTGTCTTTATAACAATCCAAATTGTCTCGAATGTTAACGCGATTTTTTTTAAATATAGGAAACTGTTAGTTGGTGTCTGACCCCCTCCCAATTGGGCCATGTGCAGATATTTTAATCCTCAACGTATCACTTTGGTATTTCACATAGAAAATAAATTGGCATTGTTCTCACATTTTGATTCTCCAACCAGTATACTGTATACTATATAAAGAGGGGAACTTGTTGACTTTAGACAAACAGTTGCTTATTGTCTAACTCGCTGTCAAAATGTTGCATGGACTGAATTGGCCATCCGTTTGAAAATTTCAAATATTAGGGTTGCATCACTCACCATGTCAGCTTGAAAATTGGAAACTTTAAAGTCTACCAGTTGTAAAATTTCAACCCAATTAACCCAGGCGGGAATACTCGGGAATTTGGGCCCGGTTCAAGAGGAGGGGTGTATTTAGAAATGCCAAGTTGGACACACCAAAGTAGACTATCTAGTCATGTCCCTGTAAACAGTTCGTGGGGGGGGGGTCAATAAAGCCCCGTGTTGGTTTGAGCCCAAAATGTGTGCACCTCCTAATTTGTTACACCCCGGTATCCATGGAATCACAATATGTCGTGGAATATGTTTAACATTTTTATACAGCCTTTATATATGGCACAGAATGGCTTACTTGAATTTCTTACTCGAATACCTTAATCGAATGGCTTAGTCGGGTAATAAAATTTATAAAATCCGGGTCTCGATCGTTTCTTCAGCACGGAAAAATAGAGGGCGTTTCTTGTTAGTGTATTCCTGATATGGAAACAATAAAGAGCGTTTATGAACAAATTAAACCATATATAGACAATTGTTATGACGTTTTGCAAGGCATGTTGAGAGTATATACAACCAGTAGATTGATATGTCGTATAGTTATCCACCAATTTGATTCATTCTGTCAAATCACGTATATGTTATGTGGGGTGTATTTAAGCCAAGTCTATTTAAAATATAAACTTACCTTTAATGGTTGGGTTTCTCTGAAGAATTTATTCACGAACCACAAAGTTCAAGAGTTCTGTGGTTCTGATACATACGCCCCCTGTGTTGTTTACGTAGTTTGGGATAGTTTACAATAAATTATCAACGATATCGCTGTACCAGTAATCCGATCCCAGTTATACCGATAGCATCTAACGTTTCTCTCTGAACAGTTCGTAAACACTTGGTCTCATTATCGAGAATATCGACAGAGAATGTGGAGTTATGCCGGGCGGTGTGCGCATGTCTAATTGTCGCGCTCTCATTTTATTTTAATACGATGGATTTGCGTTCACATTATACCATTTCATATCTTTAATATAATAATATATACATTATGATTTGATTTTCCTCTTGTGAAGCAAAATAGGAAGAAAATGTATTTCAAATGTATGCGAAGTTGCATTGACTTCAGCGGGTGGGTGGGGTGGGTGAGCTGCCCAGAGTTTCGTCGTTGGCCGCTGGGGTGGGCTTATGACACAATCATACAATGTATGCGGAGTTACATTGGCTTCAGGAAGGGGAATATAGGGCCGTCTTGTGGGGGGGGGGGCGGGGTGACACACTCGTATGCGGAGTTACATTGTTTACAGGGAGACGACTATAGTGAACAGAGGGCCATCGTGGGGTGACACAATCATATATAGCGGAGTTACATTGGCTTCAGGGAGGTGGCTAGATGGTCGTCGTGGGGGGACACAATCATATATGCGGAGTTACATTGGCTTCAGAGAGGTTGCTAGACGGTCGTCGTGGGGGGGGGGTGACACAATCATATATGCGGAGTTACATTGGCTTCAGGGAGGTGGCTAGACGGTCGCCGTTGGGGGGGGTGACACAATCATATATGCGGAAAATTACATGACCGTGACTATAAAGGATCGTCGTGGGGTGTGATACACTAATATATGCGGAGTTACGTTGGTCTCAGGGATGTGACTAAAGGATCGTCGTGCGGGAGTGACACATTCATATATCGGATATACATTTGGTTCAGGAAGGCGACTAAAGGATATCCGTGGGCTGTGACCGTGCGTAGTTACATTGACTTCAATGAGTTGGCTATATTCTGTAGTCTTGGAGAGGGTGGACACACCCAAATATGCGGAGTTACATTGACTGCAAGTAGGTGTCTAGAGGGTCGTCGCGGGGTGTGTGACACACTCATATATGCGGAGTTACATTGGCTTCAAGGAGTTGGCTATATAGAGTGTCGGATTGGAGGGGATGGACACACCCAGTTACAATGACTTCAAGGAGGTTGCTAGAATGTCGTCTTGGTGGGGCGACACACCCATATATGCGGAGATACATTTGGGTTCATGGGGGTGACTAGAGATTCGTCGTGGGGGGTGAAAAACTCATATCGGAGTTACATTGCCTTCAGGGGCGTGACTGATGTCGTCGTGGGGGAGGAATCACACACTCATATGCGGAGTTACATTTCCTTCAGGGACGAGACTGACGTCGTCGTGGGGGAGGAATCACACACTCATATACGGAGTTACATTGCCTTTAGGGACGTGACTGATGTCGTCGTGGGGGAGGAATCACACACTCATATGCGGAGTTACATTTCCTTCAGGGACGAGACTGATGTCGTCGTGGGGGAGGAATCACACACTCATATACGGAGTTAAATTGCCTTTAGGGACGTGACTGATGTCGCCGTGGTGGGAATTACACACTCGTATGTCGAGTTACATTGATTTCAGGAAGGTGACTGGACGGTCACCGTGGGAGGGGTGGGCTTGACACACTCATATATGCGCAGTTACATTCGCTTCATGAGGGTGACTAGAGGGTCGCCGTGTGAGGGGGCTGTGACACACTCATATATGCAGCATTACATTGTTTTCATGAAGGTAACTATAAAGGATCGTCATTGGGGCGGGGTGACACACTCATACGTACATGTGTTTCAGGGAGGTTGCTATAGTGAGACATCTTTGGGGTGGTGACATCCTCATATATTCGGAGTAATATCATCTTTTATTGGTTCCAGTGAGGTCACTAGAGGGTCATCGTTTCGGGATGATAATCACATATGTGCGGAGTTCCATTGGTTTTATGGAGGTCACCTGGGAGTTATCGTTGGGGGAGGTGACATCCTCATATATGTGGAGTTATAGTTTCAAACTGCTAACTCAAGGTCTCCAATTGTTTGACATTCCCAGCCTAACACCGCCAACACTGATGGCCACTACAGTCAAACATTTTGTTTTACCACAATAGGAATGTTGGTTCAAAAGAACAAATTACCCATAATACCACTATACTGGTTTCAAACTACCCATAATACCACTATACTGATTGCAAAACCAAACTATGATAACAAAGTCAAGCTATCTTTTGTATGAAATTTCCAATTAATGTTGGACATATTCTCGATGTAGTGACGCATATATGTTTGGTCTGCTGTATATAACAGCTCCGAAATGTTGAGGTATACACAATATCCTATCATATGTCATATTCAATGATACATAGTCTTTCTATATTTATTGGATTTTCCCTGTCAGTTAAAAAGTGTACATCAGAATGTTATATTATTGATTTACGGGGATGTACAAGTAATATAGTCAGACGACAGATAGATGAATGTTATATTATTGGGAGTTACCCGTATGGTGCCCCTCGCAGACACGAGCAGACGACAGTCAGTAATAGATCCTTCTATCTGTGTGGGGCTCTCCATCGGAGTTAGCCATATGTAGTAGAGATTCATAGGTATTATATCATTAAAGTGTTTTACCCTGTGTCAATGCATTCTCTTATATATGCGAGTCGACCATAGGTCGCCTCGCATATATAAGAGAATGCATTGGCCTAACAAATTTATATTATTTTTTATAATTGTTAAAGAATGTAAGAATATTTTTCTTAAACTGTAAAAAAAAATAAACAATTGTGAAAGAATTTTGTAATGCTAAAAAAAATGTCATTCTTTAACAATTTTAAATTAAAAACAAAAAATTCTTACACTTTATTAACAATTATAAAAAATAATACGGATTGTTAGGCCACTGCATTCTCTTATATATGCGAGGCGACCTATGGTCGACTCGCATATATAAGAGAATGCATTGGCACAGGGTAAAAAAAACTGTAAAACAGGCCGCCTAATATGGTCAGACGAAAGATAAATGAAAGTACATACTGAGCTATATATATTGAGGAAAACATTTCCTATGGAATAACTACTAGTCCATGATGCTTTAGTAAAGATAGTATTATATATTAACTTATTGGCTGAACATTTCCTATGGAATAACTACTAGTCACTGATGCTTTAGTAAAGATAGTATTATATATTAACTTATTGGCTGAACATTTCCTTTGGAATAACTACTAGTCCATGGCGTTTAGTAAAGATAGTATTATATATTAACTTATTGGCTGAACATTTCCTATGGAATAACTACTAGTCACTGATGCTTTAGTAAAAATAGTATTATATATTAACTTATTGGCTGAACATTTCCTATGGAATAACTACTAGTCCATGATGCTTTAGTAAAGATAGTATTATATATTAACTTATTGGCTGAACATTTCCTATGGAATAACTACTAGTCCATGATGCTTTAGTAAAGATAGTATTATATATTAACTTATTGGCTGAACATTTCCTATGGAATAACTACTAGTCCATGATGCTTTAGTAACGATAGTATTATATATTAACTTATTGGCTGAACATTTCCTATGGAATAACTACTAGTCCATGATGCTTTAGTAAAGATAGTATTATATATTAACTTATTGGCTGAACATTTCCTATGGAATAACTACTAGTCCATGGTGCTTTAATAAAGATAGTATTATATATTAACTTATTGGGTGAACATTTCCTATGGAATAACTACTAGTCCATGATGCTTTAATAAAAATAGTGTTAACTTATTGGCTGAACATTTCCTATGTGATAACCACTCGTCAATGATGCTTTAGTATATATAGGGTTAACTTTTTGGCTGAACATTTCCTATGGAATAACTACTAGTCAATGGTGCTTTAGTATAGATAGTGTTAACTTATTGGCTGAACATTTCCTATGGAATAACTACTAGTCAATGATGCTTTAGTAAAAGTAGTGTTAACTTATTGGCTGAACATTTCCTATGTGATAACCACTCGTCAATGATGTTTTAGTATAGATAGGGTTAAACTTATTGGCTGAACATTTCCCATGTGATAACTACTCGTCAATGACGCTTTAGTGTAGAGAGGGTTAACGTATTGTCCGAACATTTCCTATGTGATAACCACCCGTCAATGATGATTTAGTGTAGAGAGGGTTAAACTTATTGTCCGAACATTTCCTATGTGATAACTACTCGTCAATGATGATTTAGTGTAGAGAGGGTTAAACTTATTGTCCGAACATTTCCTATGCGATAACCACCCGTCAATGATGATTTAGTGTAGAGAGGGTTAACTTATTGTCCGAACATTTCCTATGTGATAACCACCCGTCGATGATGATTTAGTGTAGAGAGGGTTAACTTATTGTCCGAACATTTCCTATGTAACCACCCGTCAATGATGATTTAGTGTAGAGAGGGTTAACGTATTGTCTGAACATTTCCTATGTGATAACCACCCGTCAATGATGATTTAGTGTAGAGAGGGTTAACGTATTGTCCGAACATTTCCTATGTAACCACCCGTCGATGATGATTTAGTGTAGAGAGGGTTAAACTTATTGTCCGAACATTTCCTATGTGATAACTATCGTCGATGATAATTTAGTGTAGAGTGTTTAACTTTTTACCTAAACATTTCCTATGTGATAACTACTCGTCAATGATCATTTAGTGTAGAGAGGGTTAACTTATTGGCTGAACATTTCCTATGTGATAAGTACTCGCCAATGATGATTTAGTGTAGATAGGGTTAACTTATTGTCCGAACATGTCCTATGTAACCACCCGTCGATGATGATTTAGTGTAGAGAGGGTTAAACTTATTGTCCGAACATTTCCTATGTGATAACTACCCGTCGATGATGATTTAGTGTAGAATGTTTAACTTATTATCTAAACATTTCCTATGTGATAACTACTCGCCAATGATGATTTAGTGTAGATATGGTTAACTTATTGTCTGAACATTTCCTATGTAACAAACACTCGTCAATGATGCTCTAGTGTAGATAGGGCTAACTTATTGTCTGAACATTTCCTATGTGATATCTACCCGTCAGTGATGCTTTAGTGTATAGAGGGTTAAACTTGTTATCTGCTACTGAGCGATAAATAGTTTTCAATGATGCTTTAGTATAGAACGAGTTAAACTTATTATCTGAACAATTCCTATGTGATAATTACTCATCAATAATGCTTTGGTATAGAAGGGTTAAACTTATTATCTGAACATTTCCTATGTGATAACTACTCATTAATGATGCTTTAGTGTAGAGAGCGTTAACTTATTATCTGAACATTTACTATGGGATAACTACTCATCAATGGTGTTTTAGTATAGAAAGGGTTAAACTAATTATCTGAACATTTCCTATGGGATAACTACTCATCAATAATGCTTTGGTATAGAAGGGTTAAACTTATTATCTGAACATTTCCTATGTGATAACTACTCATCAATGATGCTTTAGTGTAGAAAGGGTTTACTTATTATCTGAACATGTCCTATGGGATAACTACTCATCAATAATGCTTTAGTATAGAGAGGGTTAACTGATCATCTGAACATTTCCTATGGGATAACTACTCATCAATAACGCTTTAGTATAGAAAGGGTTAACTTATAATAATATGAACACGTCCTATGGATGATAGTACTATTTCCAAGCTGATGTCGGGGCATGTGACCACATACCGCATATGTTTCACCAATGAGGAGGGTGTCACCCCTTCCCATCATTTTAATATCGAAATTTTTTTCTTCTAATTTCAGGATGAATATTATTCATCCAGATCACGTCATTGGTTGAAAAGCTGGGTTCTTCGGTATAGCTATTCAGTAATGTATTGCATAATTTCTAATAATAAAAATGCAGTACAAGGCAGAACATTCTCGTTAATAACAGGTTCTGGATATGTCATCAGTCATACACAACAAGAGGTGGGATTCGCCCCGCCCAAACCCCCACGCGACAGACTTCATCACCGGAATATCAATATCCTTGCCACAGTTCATCGAGATTCCATAGCCGATAACAGTGTCGCTAAGATATCCATATGACCAAAGGGACGCAACTCTAGTATTAAACATGTTAGCATCATCATTGTGCATATATCAGGAATCAGGGAGCTAAATGTGTTCCGGAATGACCTTCACCTGATACATGTGGCGCGTTAGTAAAGGATGAAATCTTGTTTATTTTATGTGTACATCATATCTAAATGGGTTAAACAGGTGAATTAATGGGGGAATGGATTTTTTGTGAGTGAGAAAGTTATTTAACTAGCTGCTGTATTTCTGGGTTTTTACAGAAAAAATTTGGCTGTGGGATAGCCCTGTCGTATACTTGGGGATTTATTTAAAAAAGTAAACATATGACCTATGATTTTTCTTGCACTTCGGGATCAACTGATGTCAATCAAGCTGGGTAAACATCACTGGAGTGGGCTGCAGGATTAAATTCAGTGAATTTGGCTGAAACGTTAACATTGTCGTGTATGGGAAACCGTTGTTCAATGATTCCATCAAAGCCCTCCTGGTGACCAGCAAATTTCACTGAGAACCGATTTCCTCCATTCTATCTGAGATATCTGCTTACTCGGGAGGGCGAAAAATCAGTTAGAATGAACTGAATAAGTAGAATTATGTCCCATTCGTTTATCTCGAATACGAGTTAAAAAGAATTCTGGCGCGCAAGTGGCGTATAATATGTCCAATAAAATTACAAATTCAAGAAATATAATATCCATATATGTAGCAAAGTGAGCCTTTCCTAGTCTGAAATGCGTTCGTATCCAAACAATGGCTGGAGATTGTGGCTGTGTATCGTCTTTCGCCAGACTGTCAAATTCTGTGCAACAAAGAGGGGTAGTGTGCAAAACGTATGTTGATTTTTGAAAAAAGGTATGACTCGAAAGGTACTCCTCTGTGCGAAATGATGCTGAAAGGGTGGGTCTTCACGAACGCATGCATCGTGCACTTCGGAACTCGATAATGGACCTATCCGTACGTCCCGCCCACCTGTAGACTGCGTGGTTACTGTTACTACGCACCACAAGCCATCTCAATTTCGCTATCTCTTCAGTGCTAAAATGGCTTCCGATGAGAACGGACTGTGTTGTTAAACGCCATGTAACACGATAACTACGCACCACAAGCCGTCTCAATTTCGCTATCTCTTCAGTGCTAAAATGGCTTCCGATGAGAACGGACTGTGTTGTTAAACGCCATGTAACACGATAATATAGCTTCTTTCTGAATTTCACGATTTTCAAGATACCTATGTGTATATATATGCATCTTGTAAAAGTGACTGTCGTTGGATATAAACAAAAATAGAACCAGCTTTTAAACAAAAAAAACAGGTGTGATTGTTAGGCCATTTCCGATAACCAACAAAGATCGATGTTTACGTTGAATCAAACTGTGTAAATGAAGCCATTATAAAACTTCAATATCAAATGGCAAATATAATATCGAAGCTATGCTAATAGTTCACACCTTGATTAAATAAACCAAACGGAGGTGTACATGTGGTAATTAATCTATAATCCCTTTTTTGTCGAAATAAATATAACGATAACAGTTTACCATACCACGAGCGTCCTGAATGAGCCCAGGTGACATCAGACCGGATGCAAAGGATTATCAAATAATGGTCTTTTAAAATTCCACATCCTATTTTGCCTACACTAAAGTACATTAAAGAAAACGCCGACTATCATGGAGTCAGTTACATGTTACCATGAGGTAACAATGGCACAAAGTGAACTCGTTCGGTGAAGGTTGCATGTATACACCGCGAAGCACGTGCAATGTGGGAAATTTCGTGTAATTCTCTTGGAAAACATCTGTTGATTCTCATTTACACGTCCATTGTCGCATTAATATGGAGGAAGCTTTAGATTATCAAATGGATTCAGTAAAACGTTCGCAGGAGATCCTACAGATTAGTGTGAATAGCGTACATTTGAACTCAATATTATCACGGTGTTATAACAGCAATACATGTGTATACATTTATAACTCAAAACTCTTCACATAAAACACATACTCGCGGCACAATTAATATTCATAACGCATCATCGATCGGGACTACTATTTCCACGTTTTAGTTTGAAATCTGTTATATTAATATTGGAATTTAAATAACATTAGGATCCGAGCGTGGTCGTTGGCATTGTTTAATCCAGCGTAAACAGATGTCTTGGTTACTTTTGTATTTAGGAAACCGAACTAAAACATGTGTATAAATATCGTTCGTCAACCGGACATGTTCCCCATGTACATTTCAACGCCATTTTAGCTTTTTAACACTCATTTTGCTCTCGTGTTCGTAAATTCCCTATGGCTTACAATGGTAGTTAAGGAACCGCTTGTGGTGTATTTCATATCACTAGGCAGGCACGTGTCGCTTCCGGGTTTAAGCTATCGGCTCATTGGTTATAATTGAAATTGGGGCGGTACCTACGGATAGGTCCATTGAGGATGGTCGTTGTCAAACGTTAACACTGTGGCATATTATGGAACATTTTAGTTCCTTCCAACCATCAAGAGTTTCCGATGAACAAAGAGAAAGAACTCTATATAGTATAGAACGTAAAATGCGAGCAACGTCATTCGGCACTTTTTTGAAAGCGCGACTGATGATATCCAACATCCTCTAACGAGACATTTTCCGATAAACAAAGATGAATGATTCTAGCATGGAATATGCGAACAAAACAGGTGAATACTCCACAGAATGCCATCATGCTGGTGGACATCCATACCAAATTTAATTAAGATCCGACAACACATTGTTTGGATATCTAGACAGACGGACAGACGGGCCGGACACATGTAACCCAGTATACAACCATTCTCTTCGTTCGTGGGGCATAAAGAGCAGCTGATTATGAGTGTTGAACGAATATTTCTATGCATCTGTTCATGGACGTAGGTAGCAGGAATAGAACATACCTAACCCCAATGAGACAAAACAGTCTGGCTTAATTAAGCCCGAGTTAAACACAAAACTCACTACAAGGTTTACGGCAATCCAGGTTAAAATGGCCGTGCATGATGTAACCACGATTGCGATATGCCCTGTGCCAATGCATTCTCTTATATATGCGAGTCGACCATAGGTCGCCTCGCATATATAAGAGAATGCATTGGCCTAAAAAAAATCTTTTTTTAACACTTTTTACCATTTTTTCTTAAATTCTTTAACAATTTTATAATTTTTAATGTGTTAAGCCAATGCATTCTCTTATATATGCGAGGCGACCTATGGTCGACTCGCATATATAAGAGAATGCATTGGCACAGGGCCCTTCTGTTGGGTAAAGGGTTAAATAACATTAGGATCCGAGCGTGGTCGTTGGCATTGTGTAAACAGCTGTCTTGGTTACTTTTGTATTTAGGAAACCGAACTAAAACATGTGTATAAATATCGTTCGTCAACCGGACATGTTCCCCATGTACATTTCAACGCTATTTTAGCTTTTTAACACTCATTTTGCTCTCGTGTTCGTAAATTCCCTATGGCTTACAATGGTAGTTAAGGAACCGCTTGTAGTGTATTTCATATCACTAGGCAGGCACATGTCGCTTCCGGGTTTAAGCTATCGGCTCATTGGTTATAATTGAAATTGGGGCGGTACCTACGGATAGGTCCATTGAGGATGGTCGTTGTCAAACGTTAACACTGTGGCATATTATGGAACATTTTAGTTCCTTCCAACCATCAAGAGTTTCCGATGAACAAAGAGAACGAACTCTATATAGTATAGAACGTAAAATGCGAGCAACGTCATTCGGCACTTTTTTGAAAGCGCGACTGATGATATCCAACATCCTCTAACGAGACATTTTCCGATAAACAAAGATGAATGATTCTAGGATGGAATAGGCGAACAAAACAGCTGAATACTCCACAGAATGCCATCATGCTGGTGGACATCCATACCAAATTTAATTAAGATCCGACAACACATTGTTTGGATATCTAGACAGACGGACAGACGGGCCGGACACATGTAACCCAGTATACAACCATTATCTTCGTTCGTGGGGCATAAAGAGCAGCTGATTATGAGTGTTGAACGAATATTTCTATGCATCTGTTCATGGACGTAGGTAGCAGGAATAGAACATACCTAACCCCAATGAGACAAAACAGTCTGGCTTAATTAAGCCCGAGTTAAACAAAAAACTCACTACAAGGTTTACGGCAATCCAGGTTAAAATGGCCGTGCATGATGTAACCACGATTGCGATATGCCCTGTGCCAATGCATTCTCTTATATATGCGAGTCGACCATAGGTCGCCTCGCATATATAAGAGAATGCATTGGCCTAAAAAAAATCTTTTTTTAACACTTTTTACCATTTTTTCTTACATTCTTTAACAATTTTATAATTTTTAATGTGTTAAGCCAATGCATTCTCTTATATATGCGAGGCGACCTATGGTCGACTCGCATATATAAGAGAATGCATTGGCACAGGGCCCTTCTGTTGGGTAAAGGGTTAAATAACATTAGGATCCGAGCGTGGTCGTTGGCATTGTGTAAACAGCTGTCTTGGTTACTTTTGTATTTAGGAAACCGAACTAAAACATGTGTATAAATATCGTTCGTCAACCGGACATGTTCCCCATGTACATTTCAACGCTATTTTAGCTTTTTAACACTCATTTTGCTCTCGTGTTCGTAAATTCCCTATGGCTTACAATGGTAGTTAAGGAACCGCTTGTAGTGTATTTCATATCACTAGGCAGGCACATGTCGCTTCCGGGTTTAAGCTATCGGCTCATTGGTTATAATTGAAATTGGGGCGGTACCTACGGATAGGTCCATTGAGGATGGTCGTTGTCAAACGTTAACACTGTGGCATATTATGGAACATTTTAGTTCCTTCCAACCATCAAGAGTTTCCGATGAACAAAGAGAACGAACTCTATATAGTATAGAACGTAAAATGCGAGCAACGTCATTCGGCACTTTTTTGAAAGCGCGACTGATGATATCCAACATCCTCTAACGAGACATTTTCCGATAAACAAAGATGAATGATTCTAGGATGGAATAGGCGAACAAAACAGCTGAATACTCCACAGAATGCCATCATGCTGGTGGACATCCATACCAAATTTAATTAAGATCCGACAACACATTGTTTGGATATCTAGACAGACGGACAGACGGGCCGGACACATGTAACCCAGTATACAACCATTATCTTCGTTCGTGGGGCATAAAGAGCAGCTGATTATGAGTGTTGAACGAATATTTCTATGCATCTGTTCATGGACGTAGGTAGCAGGAATAGAACATACCTAACCCCAATGAGACAAAACAGTCTGGCTTAATTAAGCCCGAGTTAAACAAAAAACTCACTACAAGGTTTACGGCAATCCAGGTTAAAATGGCCGTGCATGATGTAACCACGATTGCGATATGCCCTGTGCCAATGCATTCTCTTATATATGCGAGTCGACCATAGGTCGCCTCGCATATATAAGAGAATGCATTGGCCTAAAAAAAATCTTTTTTTAACACTTTTTACCATTTTTTCTTACATTCTTTAACAATTTTATAATTTTTAATGTGTTAAGCCAATGCATTCTCTTATATATGCGAGGCGACCTATGGTCGACTCGCATATATAAGAGAATGCATTGGCACAGGGCCCTTCTGTTGGGTAAAGGGTTAAATAACATTAGGATCCGAGCGTGGTCGTTGGCATTGTGTAAACAGCTGTCTTGGTTACTTTTGTATTTAGGAAACCGAACTAAAACATGTGTATAAATATCGTTCGTCAACCGGACATGTTCCCCATGTACATTTCAACGCTATTTTAGCTTTTTAACACTCATTTTGCTCTCGTGTTCGTAAATTCCCTATGGCTTACAATGGTAGTTAAGGAACCGCTTGTAGTGTATTTCATATCACTAGGCAGGCACATGTCGCTTCCGGGTTTAAGCTATCGGCTCATTGGTTATAATTGAAATTGGGGCGGTACCTACGGATAGGTCCATTGAGGATGGTCGTTGTCAAACGTTAACACTGTGGCATATTATGGAACATTTTAGTTCCTTCCAACCATCAAGAGTTTCCGATGAACAAAGAGAACGAACTCTATATAGTATAGAACGTAAAATGCGAGCAACGTCATTCGGCACTTTTTTGAAAGCGCGACTGATGATATCCAACATCCTTTAACGAGACATTTTCCGATAAACAAAGATGAATGATTCTAGGATGGAATAGGCGAACAAAACAGCTGAATACTCCACAGAATGCCATCATGCTGGTGGACATCCATACCAAATTTAATTAAGATCCGACAACACATTGTTTGGATATCTAGACAGACGGACAGACGGGCCGGACACATGTAACCCAGTATACAACCATTCTCTTCGTTCGTGGGGCATAAAGAGCAGCTGATTATGAGTGTTGAACGAATATTTCTATGCATCTGTTCATGGACGTAGG
The DNA here is from genome assembly GCA_032622095.1 of Siphonodentalium dalli. Taxonomy (NCBI): domain Eukaryota; kingdom Metazoa; phylum Mollusca; class Scaphopoda; order Gadilida; family Siphonodentaliidae; genus Siphonodentalium; species Siphonodentalium dalli. The sequence continues at coordinate 17,142,321 of CP136069.1, read as the reverse complement.
TAGCAGGAATAGAACATACCTAACCCCAATGAGACAAAACAGTCTGGCTTAATTAAGCCCGAGTTAAACAAAAAACTCACTACAAGGTTTACGGCAATCCAGGTTAAAATGGCCGTGCATGATGTAACCACGATTGCGATATATCGGTGAACTTAATAATTGGTTGATAATTTCATTGAGTATATAAGATGTCTGCAGATAATTAATGCCCTCTTTATTGCATGCCTTGAAGTGATGTGAAACACTCCGGTATAGGGTGATCAAATAGAAATATAGAATAATCTTGCTCAAAGTAGTTATCTTTACGAATATAAATCCAAGTTTACAACACACACCGTCAATCTTATATATCAATTAAATTAAATGACTCTCGATGCGAAATCATTGCGTTGGTTTATCGCCGTTTGTTGTCTCCCTAATCGAGGTGTCAATATTTACAAATTGCGCGCTGTTCAGACGATGTTTTCTATGGAGCGGTGTGGTCAATTTCGTTGAGATTTTCTGCGATGTTAGTAGAATTATACATTCCCCCATGCATTTGGCACAGTGCCTGAGTACTAACTTATCAGTTTCAAATCCATAAGATGTCTTTAACCCTTCCATGACTGGAGATTCCTGCAATTTGCGAAAATCCAGTACCAATGCATTATCTTATATGAGAGCCTAGCATATATAAGAGAATACATTGGTCTAACAATATTCACCTTGACCGTGTACGCCAGTTTATATATATATTCTCTTGTACACGCGAGGCTTCATATGAGAGACTCGCATATATAAGATAATGCACTAGCATAGGATCTTTAATGGTGAACCAGCGCAACCCCTGTCATGAACGCCAGGGTTAAGACTTTTGAGACATTTCGGCAAATATTCCAGATCGACGATCTGTTTAGAGAGTAACAAATTCTAAAATATGTATGTTCAAAAAGGTTTGTAACTCTGATGAAGGTCATTCGATTAAACCCACCTTACGTTACAATCTTTTCATTCATATTGGCCTATTTCATAAGATATATATAAGACAAGGTAACTATCTATCAGATGACCCAAATTCCCACCACCCATTCAACGGTTATCAAGCTGTGGCTAAAATATGTATTTTATGTTATTCAAACTATATCGCCTATTTTGTTCAAGAAGGACTATATATGGTTCAGTTTGGCACACCACCGGACTCAATCGGTTGATTGTACCAAAAATTACAGACATCGGAACAGTCAATTTCTGGCCAAACTTTCTGGTCGGTCATTACTGGGCACACCTACTAAAGGAATTGTCTGAGGGGACAGCCATTTTTCGTCGGTGACATATCAGGTAAATTTTGATTAATTTCAACCCATGAAAGATGTTTCTTATGTCTCTTATGGCACTATGCAGTTAAATAGCTCTCAAGAAAGTGCGAAGCGTAATTTGTCACACGGTCGCCAAAATGGAAAGAGAGACAAATTACGTCTCCCACCTTCATTAAAGCTATTTAACTGAATATTTCTGTCATGGCTGCAAGAGGAGATACTTTTATGAGCTGAAATGAATTGAAATTTACCAGAAATTGATCCAATATAAGTCTTGACGAATGTCACCGACAAAAACTGGCTATACTCTCTGGTCGTTCGTAAATGTTTGTCAGCCGGTGTGCCCAGTAAATGTCCGACCATAAATTTTGGCCAGAATTATTCTGTTCTGATGCCTGTAACTTTTGATACAATCAACTGATCGAGTCGGGTGATATGTCAAAGTGAACTAGAGTCCTTCGGGAACTGTTGCGCATATGGTCCAATAACACTGATAAAACTATGACGGAAACCCGCTGCATGATATAATATCCTTCCATCAATGCTGGCATATTCGTAATCTATATCATTGATACGGACTTAAAGTGCAAAATGCCTGTGTTGAGTGAACATTTTAAAGTCCAAAAAGGACCGTAACTCCGATAAGAATGATTGGACCCCCGGTAATAAGTGGGTATCCTTTGCCCCCATGTGGGCTATCACAATACCAAAATAAAACCGAATACGATTACCGAAACCCGAGTTACAAGTTGAAATGGCCGTACGGACAAAACAGTTTAACAAGGGCAATAGCTCTGGTAATAATGGATATATTAATATATTATATAGTATGTGAGTTTCGCTTTCCCCAAGCTAGGCTATGACCATACCAAAGCACGACCAACGATGAGCTACACCCGAGTTGCTAGGTAAAATGTTCATGCATGCAGAAACAACATTCACTAATTTCCAAGTCCAACAAGGCAACAAGAGCATGATTCATGCAAGAATAAATGGACGAAAACCCCGTAGTATATTTGTATCTATTCCCCAAGCTGTGATATCGCCAAATGCGAAAGGTCAAGCAAATCCGATAAATCACACCAGAATTACATTCGATATGTTTGTATACGGACGGATATATATAATTGTTTATTACAGGCTGAAGTTAAGTTGCCCATATCGTTACATATGGTTCATAATAAATAACAATTATACAAAATACATGTTATTCATCATAAAATGAATTTATACCTAAATATACTGCAATGTTTTTCCAATTTTTTAACAGAGATGATTTTAAGATAATATCATATCGATATATTGCATTTAAAATGTTTTCGGATTGAAACACTCTCGCGAAAACCATCGCACTTTCGTAACAACAAAGGTAAACAACACATCCGGTTATACACATACATTCGCTTTCACTACAAGATCTTTCGTAACACATTAGTTTTTTATAGGCATTATTATAACATACCATTAACTTCTTGATAAATGCAGCGGACTAGATGGATACCCATATGAGTTTTGGAAATTTTTCTGGCTTGACTTAGGCCCAATTATATGTGAATCACTCAATGAAGCTTATGATAAAGGGGAACTCTCAATCACCCAGAAATAAGGATTAATTACTCTGATCCCCAAAAAGGATGAAGAAAGACATAATTTGAAAAACTGGCGACCAATTTCACTGTTGAATATATCTTACAAATTAGCTTCTTCATGCATAGCTGAAAGATTAAAACGTGTTCTACCATATATAATAAGTGATGATCAAACGGGATTCTTAAAAAATCGCTACATCGGTGATAATACTAGACTTATCTATGACCTTATTCACGAGACGAAATTGGCCGGTAAATCTGGGTTACTGCTCCTCCTAGACTTCGAAAAGGCTTTTGATTCAGTATCATGGAAATTTATACATAAATGCCTTAACTTTTTTAATTTTGGAGATGCCATGAAGAGGTGGATTTCCATATTTTATACGAATATCAACTCATCTATTTTAATAAATGGGCATATATCTCAGAGTTTCAAACAATATCGTGGCTGTCGACAGGGTGACCCAGTCTCGCCGTATATTTTATTGATATGGGCGGAAATCATTAGCTATTATGATTAAGTCCAATGGCCGCATTAAAGGTGTCAACCTCGCCAATTTAGAATACAAAATTACACAGTATGCAGACGACACGACTCTCATCTTGGACGGTAGCGAAGAAAGCCTCAGGGAAGTATATACTGTTTTAAACTCATTTGCAGATTATTCAGGCCTGAAAATTAACAATAGCAAATGTCAGGCGTCGTGGATTGGCTCTTATACGGAGCGTACGGATATTATATGCCCAGATCTTGGACTCAAATTTGATAGTACTTTCAATCTCCTTGGAATATACTTTGACACCAACCTTGACAAAATGGATATCAATTATGATCGAAAACATGCTGAATTCAAACGTTTGATAGCAACATGGAAATACCGGTTACTTACACCCACTGGTCGAATAACGGTGATAAAATCACTAATACTCCCAAAATTAACGCACCTTTTTGTAGCTCTACCAAATCCCAGTAATATTTTTATGAAAAATCTTGACACAACGCTCTTTAATTTTCTCTGGAACTCGAAGCGTGATCGAGTTAAACGCAAAGTTATTTGTCAAGATTATAAGAACGGCGGATTAAAAATGGTTGATGTAAACAAATTTATGCTGTCCATGAAAATAACTTGGGTGAGGCGCCTCGTAACCAAAAGTGCCAAATGGATCCCCTTAACAGATATACCTTTACGCGATGACCCTATGATCCTTACTTATGACTATTCCTACATAGAAAATAAGGCAAAAAAATTAACCAATCCTTTTTGGCATGATGTCCTGATGGTATTCACAAAATTTCTAGAGAAAGACAGAAACAATCGCAAAATATCAGCATGTGCGTTATGGAATAACCCAAACATAAAGCAGTACGGAAAAGTAATAAATTTCGCCTCCTGGCGAGAAAAAGGGATTATATTTTTAAATGATATGCTGGACGATAATGATCGCTTTCTTACACGAGACGATTTACTAAAGATTTATAACATACGCACAAACTTCATCACTCTTAATAATATTCAACATCAAATAAAACTACTCACACAAAAACTTGACCAGCCTATAACTCGACCTTGCAGCCCATTTTTACCAAATAATTTCATAAAACTGCTTTAAAACAGTCGAGGAGGACAGGACTTATATAACATCTTAATCGATATTCCAACTTCTACAGTAGCACAAAGAAAATGGCAAGCGTTTTTTCCTGACAACACAATTCAATGGTGTAAACTAGATAAACTACCCTTTCTCACGACGCCTGACACAAAGCTACAATGGCTACAATTCCGAATAAACTCACGAATATTATCAACCAACAAGTTTCTTAAAATGTCCAATCTACGACACGATGATAAATGCGATAGATGTAAAATCGAGACAGAAGACATCTCCCACATATTTTGGAACTGTGTTCACGTTCAGAAATTCATTAAGGAACTCAGCGATTTGGGTAAAATTAACAGCATTGATCTCTGTCCCCAGCAAATGACAATGATTCTCGGTTCATCACCAACGAATCCGAACTTTATAACGAACATGCTGTGGCTTCTAATTAAACAATACATTTATAGGACCAAATTGAAGCCAATTAACTTATCGCTAAATGTTTTCCTCAAAGAATTGAATTATAGATACCAATGTGAGAAGTATGCCGCACGATGCCAATCGAAACAACAAGAATTTTCGAAAAACTGGTTCCTTTTAGAAAAGGCTATACATATACGCACGAGTCAACACAAATAAACTTGTCCTGAAAATTTTCTCTTCACCAGTTCAAAAACTCACTTAATTACTATACCAAAGAAATACTATTATCGCCCCAAATACCACAACGCCGTCTATAGTTAGATGTCGTACCGATGCGCCGTACACAGGAACACAGTTCAAAAGATTTAAAATCTGGATTACTATATAAAATGAACACATTATTCGATTTATCCCAATCCACATGTAAGTCACTGGGTGTGCATATGACGTACGAAAGACGTGTAAATGAAGTGAACGAGATGTGAGAGAATTGGAAGAATGTAAATTTATTTATAATAACATGTACCCTGTCTGTATTTACATTCTTCATTGATGTATATTTATTCCAATAAAAACAATTAAAAAAAAAAAAAAAAACTTCTTGTAACCTTTTTTAGAGAAGTTAACTCACAGTCGAGAACAATACATAGGAGAGATATACATTTGAAATAAATACATTTTTACGTTATAGGAACATCTATATTTTATATACTAATATGTAACTAGTCGCCGCAAAGATAATACTAATCGATCCACTTAGTATGTCTGTCATTTGCAGAATGAGGTCCCCAGAGGGTGAATTTAGTGACGCTACACCGCATAGCGGGCTAGCGTCACTAAATTCACCCTATGTGGACCTCATTCTGCTTAGGCCCTCAACTGCTATGGCACACCTAGGATCAAATTGAAGTTCCCCAGTTGAAGTTGATGTTCACCCATTGGGCGCCTCGATTATGGATTTTATCTTCTGCAAATTAGGGGATATAGAAACTTCCCAGATGGGAAAACGTAACTAAAAAGAATGTTAATTTGATACCATAGATACTTCCCAGAAGATGATGCCTAAGCAGAATGAGGACCCCGGAGGATGAATTTGGTGATGCTAGCCCGCTATGCGGGATAGCGTCACTAAATTACCCTCTGGGGACTTCATTCTGCAAATGACAGACACGCTATTTGCAGGCTTGAAACCAAGGTTTCATTACAATAGAGCAGTATGTGGTGAATTACTTCCAGTGCATATTACATATAAGTATTGAAGTAATTTTTCTGCTGTTTGCAATTTCCCGTGAAAGATAAACGCTCTTTATTGTCATCATATCAGGAAAAGTTCAGCGATGAGCGCTCTTTTTTTTATCCGTGTGCGTAAGGTTCTGGGTCAACATATCCTCCTACAAATAGGGGTTCATATAGGACCTAAATATTCAAATAGGTTCATATAGGACCTAAATATTTAAATAGGTTCATATAGGACCTAAATATTCAAATAACACGGAGTAGAAACTGCTCCGCGAAGCCGACACCGCTTCCGATCTTTGGTCCAGTTCACTGTCGATCCGTGTCCAGTTCACTCGTAATTTTTGTACATAAAATGGCGGCTAATACGACCATGCCGGTGATTATCCCCTAAATCTACATAAATAGACATAGTTTTAAGACTATTCACACGGAGAAACATACAATAAACACTATGGTCCGAATCGGCATCTCCAGTTTAGACCTAGTTTAAACTACCAGTTTAAACTGGGTTTTAGTAGTAAAACCAAGTTTACTCCACCGTTGGGACGACATAGATTTGTTCGATTGAGTTACCTGTGGGCCACAATCGTTCAATAGCAAGGACAGGAGGCGTGGTCTGTCTGTTTATCATGGCTACTTATCAATGCATTGTCCGGTCACGCGACCGGTTGCCGCTTTTAATCTCCTAATCAGGCGAATAACACGTGCGCTTTGAGAAATCACGACGAATGCACGGTCTGTTGTATAGCGGTTAAATATATGATATAATATCATGGACGAACATGACTTTTGGATCTAACAAAATATCTCTTTACGGCATGGGTGGGGGCCCGCCCAAATACCCCGTAGCAACACTACCATCCCTCCCCCAGGAGTGGGTGGCCCGACAAAAAATACACCACATAGCACCCTCACCACCCCTAACCGAGGATGTGGACATGGGGTACGCCCACATACCCAACATAAACACCCCAGCCCTCACTATGGGGGGGGGGTACCACCCTGAGGGGAGGGGTGAAAATGGAGTAAGGACCATTTGCGAGAACGGTAAGGATTTCGGCCAATTTGATGGTATTTGAGGGTGGCCCGCCCAACCCAAATAAACCCTAACAAAACGCCACCCTCACATCCGGGGCGGGGGGGGGGGTTTCCACACAAAGAGTGAAGATGTGATATGGACCATGTTAGAGAACGGTAAGGATTTCGGCCAATTTGACGACAGGGGTGTGACCCGCTCCAGATATCCCCCAGAAACACCCCACCCTCATCCCTGGGGGATACCACCCCGCTGGAGTTAAATTGAGGTATGGACCATTTTATACATTTTTCGCCAAAAAAATGTCTCTGTCGGTCAATTTTACGGAATGTGTGGGGGGGGCCGCCCCGAATACCTTATATAAACACCCCCAGCCCTCACCCGGGTGTCGGAATGGGGTATGAACCGTTTTCGGCCAATTTGACGGCATTGGTGGGTTTCCCGCTCCAACCCCAACACTCACCATGGGTGGTGCCACCGAGCGGGTGAAATTGGGGTATGGAACCCCGGGTGCGGGTTGGGGGATCTATGGGGAGGGGGCGCTCTCGAAAATGTTCCATAACCCATTTTGACCCTTACTCGGTGTGGTACCCCTGGGTGAGGGTGTTTCTAGGGGATATTTGGGCGGTCCACCCACATATTTTTGCAAATAAGGAATAAAATGGTCCATACCCCATTTTCACCCTCTTCAGGGTGTTACCCCCAGGGATTAAGGTGGGTGTTTCTATGGGGATTTTGGAGCGGGCTACCCACTCTTGCCGTCAAATTCACCGAAATCCTAACCGTTCTCGAAATTGGTCCATACCACATTTTCACCCCCTGTGGGGTTCCCCGGGTTGCGGCTGGGCTGTTTCTATGGGGCATTTGGGCGGGCCACCCACCCATGCCGTCAAATTGGCCGAAATCCTTACCGGTCTCGAAAATGGTCCATATCCCATGTGCACCCCTCGGTGGTACACCCCCCTCCCCCGGGTGTGAGGGTGTGGTGTTTCTATGGGTTATTTGGGGCGGGTCACCCACCCACCACCCACCCATACCATCAAATTGGCCGAATCCTTAGTTCTCGAAAATAGTCCATACTCCATTTTCTCCCTCCCCTTCAGGGTGGTACTCCCCCTGTGAGGGCTGGGGTTTTTCGATTGGGTATTTGGGCGGACCACCAACCCATGCCGTCGAATTAACCGAAAGAGACATTTTTGTGAACAAGGAATCAGCTCCAAAGGTCATGTTTGTGTCTAACGTGTCAAACTGATCAGTCCTATTATGTGTGGAACAAACGTTTAATGTACGGTATAGAAGTAACTTCACAATATACCACCGTGTTTCCGCGCTATCCGCACAATATGGATGCAACATTAAAGATCATGTGCCAGTGGATTCTATATATATTCTATATATCCCATATGGAGCCTTGCACATACAAGGGCTTGCACAGTGTTACACGGTCAGTGTAAATGTTGTTAGGCCAATGCAGTATCGCCTATATGCGAGGCGCCCTATGGCATAGAAAACGTACAGATTGTGGTTTTTGTGGTTTCAAATAGCACAGGGTCATCGTTAAACAGAAGATAACAATATCATCAGTATAGCAGGTGCGTGGTGACATATTAAACAACCTATGGGTAGATAAGTGCTGATATATTATCTTGGCTTAGGCTCCACCCATGGCTATTAGACCAGCGCTGCTCCAGAATAGACATTGCTGACTGTGCAGTCAAGAATTTATTATGTCGTTAGTAGCCTTGACATCATTCAAATTCGTGTTGGTTTTTATGGTTTTGGAACTTCCGTTCGGTGAGTTATGTACATATATCCAAGGGAGTGGAGACAGGGTGGTTGTGGTGTCTCAACATAGCATCATGCAAATAGGTTCTTATTGAACGTATCTCAAAAAACCAAGAACGGCCATATTGGCGTTATTTGAATCTGAATTACGCTCTATATGAACGTAAATGGGGGCACAAAAACAGTCGATTCAGAAATAAGTCCATATGTTTTTGAAATACGTTCAATATGAACCTATTTGCAGAACAGACTGGGTGTCTCACCGCAAATTTGGCCAAAGTGTTCAACAAGAACTTCCAATGTGCTTCAATGGGAGGGGTGCTGTAGTAATTTACAAGGTAGACATCCCAAACGTAGACCGTCTATAGACACGTCCATCAACCATTCTATCGGACATCTAAAAAACCACAGATCAATTTATCAGTTACATCGTTTCGTAATTTACCGGCCTCAAAATTTAGCATTAATATTTCTCCGTTTTATTATGTTGCGTTGATGAAAATAGGTTGAAAATACACGAATAGCTGAAGTCAATAGGCTTTACATACCCTGAAAGAGCCTGTTCTCGTCGAAATAAGTTTATAATGAACTTATTTCATGGGATTGAAATAAGCTCATATTGGGATTATTTAGATGTGAAATAATCCTTATATGGACCTAAACGTTGAATGAAATATTAGTTTTCATATGGACTTATTACAATTGAAATAAATTCATATCGGCCTAATTTGATCGACTTATTATTCTACTCTCCGCGGCATTTACCAACCCCAATCGACTTTCCAGATGTACGCGCTTTATAATGTGTGTTTTTACTGTGGCCCGCACCATATAACGGGATAACGGTTGTGTCCACTACGGGCTTATTTCAGAATCAAATAAGTCCTATATGAGCCTATATGAATGTCAAAAATGGACATATTCTCACGAGGATATGCTGTGAAAACAACTTTCGTCAACTCCTTTCAACTAAAGCGCCATTGATGAGTAGTTGTCCCATAGGAAATGTTCAGATAATAAGTTTAACCCTTTCTGTATTATAGCATCATTGACGAGTAGTTATCCCATATGAAATGTTCAGATAATAAGTTAACCCTTTCTATATTAAAGCGTCATTGACGAGTAGTAATCCATAGGAAATGTTCAGATAATAAGTTAATCCTTTCTATATTAATGCGTCATTGACGAGTAGTTATTATTATCTGAACATTTTCCTCCAATAAATTTGACCCCTTCTGCACTTGTATTATCTGTCGTCATTTAGTTTTCATGGAAACCCCTCCAAATGAGCAATGAACATTTCCAATGTATACTTTTATAACTGGGTAGGATATATAGTTCATTTAGTATAGAATGGTTAATGTCCAACGCCGAAGATAAATGTGATCCTTCTTTTTTCTTCTGAGATGGGAATGAGATTTTTCCAAGATCTACTTCTATAGTGTCTGGTGCCGATATGAGCTTATTTTGCCCATTGAAATAAGCCCGCTGTGTGTTTATTTTCTCGAGTACAGGCTGGGACGAGGAACAATCCGCGTTACTCGCCTCTGTACTTTCTCAATTTTATTATGACCAGCAAAACGCGAATTTCAAACTGTTACAATACTCCTTTATCGGTCGAACAATTTTCGTATACAGTTTAATAAAACAGGCATGCACTGCTTATTTTGGTGAATATTCTAAATGTATCTATTACTCCGATAAGTTGGTTTGCTCAAGCGACTCGTGTTCATACATGTATCAAATTCCGACTCCGTGTATATTATGTATGTATGACACCCAGGTATGGAGTATGTGTGGTGTTCGTTTGCCAATTGCATAATACCTAGAATATATATGCGAGTGATAGTTTTTATCACGCTCTTAAACTTCAGTAATAACATACTACGATTCTAGTTGACAATTTGTACCAATCACGGACGCACATGGGGATGAAATTAACGATGGTCGATCTCTTTGTAAACATCTATATCTATATTTGCGAATGTCTGTCTGTCTGTCTGTGTTCTATAGAAATTCACAGGGGACCATCTAGACGACACCAAAGGGGTCTACTAGGTGTAACTTTTTACGAGAATGATAATGGTGAGGGTAGGGATTTTCTAAAATGAGGCCGTTGTTGTCAGGGGCAGAAAAGGGGAGGGCAGAAAAACACGTTTGTCGCCGATTGCCACGAAACTTATATATAATCATTCCCATGTTATAAGGAATCTGATGGTGTGGTTTAAATATGTCAAGAGTGGCCCCGTTCGAGTCAAGGATGCACGGAAGGGGAGAGGGGCACCAAAATTTATAAACTAAGTTTAGTGCCGAGGGACCATCTAGATGGCACCAAACGGTCTACTATGGGTAACTGTTTACGAGAAAGATAATGGTGTGGGTAAGAATTTTCTAAAGTGACGCCGTTGTCAGGGGCAGAACAGGGGTGGGGTAGAAAAAATGTTTGCCGCCGATTGTCATGAATCTTTTATATAACCATGCCCATGATATGAGGAATCTAAGGGTGTTGTTTAAATATGTCAAACATGGCACCATTCGCATCAGGGGTGCACGGAAGGGGAGAAGGGCACCAAAATTGATAAAAACTAATTTTAGCGCCGATTTCCACCAAATTGATATATATTCTTCTCCATGATACAAGGAATCTAATTGTGCGCTTTAAAGACTCCAAATTGCTGTCGTTTTGATGAAAGATTGTGGAAGGGGCACTCATATTTGATAACAATATAGTCGACGATTGCCACCACACTTATACAATATCACCCCCATGGTATGAGGAGTCTAATGGTGTGGGTTACTTATGTCAAAAGTGGTGCCATTCGAGTCAGGGTTGAACTGAAAGGCAGAGGGGCACCTAAATTGATACGCAATAATTTTAGCACCAATTTCCACCAAAGTGATACGCATTCTTATCCAATATACGAGAAGTCTGATCGTGTGATTTAAAGACGCCATTTTGGTGCTGTCTGGGTGAGAGATGGCGGTTAGTGGGCACTAACTTTGATCAAAATTGGTTTACCAAACTTATCAATAATCATCTCCATGATATCAGGAGTCTAAGTGTGTGGTTTAAGGGTGTCACAAGCCGTCACAAGTGGGGCCATTCGAGTCAGGATGCATAGAGGGTGAGAGGAACGCAAAAAGCTGAACAATATGTTTAGCGCTGATTGATACATATTCTCCGTGATAAGAGAAACTAATCGTGTGGTTTAGATACGCCAAATTGGTGCTGTATGGATGAGAGATATGGGGGCCATAAATTTGATACGAATTTGTATACTCGCCAATATTATACAAAAACTTATACAAAATCATCCACATGGTATGAGGAGTCTAATGATAAAAGTAATTTTAGCGCCAATTTCCACCAAATTGATACACATTCTTATCCTTGATACGAGGAATCAAATCATGTGATTTAAAGTCGCTATATTGGTGTTGTTTGTGTGAGAGATGTTGTGGGTGGGAATTCAATTTGATAAAAAAAATGGTTTGTCGCCGATTATCACCAAACTTATAAATATTTATTTCCATTATATCAGGAGTCTAATTGTGTGGTTTAAAGATGTCAAAACTGGTGCCATTCGAGACAGTTGTCCACATAGGACGAGAGAGACACACGAATAGATAAACAATATAATGATTTAGCGCCGATTTCCACCAGACTGATACATATTCTCCGTGATACGAGGAATCTAGTCATGTGGTTTAAATACGCCAAATTGGTACAGTTTGGGTGAGAGATATGGGGCCTAAATATGATACGAATTTGGATACTCGCCAATTTTCAACAATTTTATATATATACATCTCCATAATTATCTCCATGATATCAGGAGTCTAATTGTGTGGTCTAAAGATGTCAAAACTGGTGCCATTCGAGACAGGGTCCACAGAGGATGAGGAAGACAGACGAATAGATAAACAATATAATATATATTCATCTCCATGATGAGTCTAAGTTTGTGGTTTAATGATGTCAAATGTGGCGCCGCTTGAGTCCAAAATAGGGACGGGCGTGTCCCCACAACTGATTTAAATATGTTTAGTGCCAATTAACATCAAAATCATACACGTTCTTCTCAATTAATACGAGGAATCAAATCGTGCGTGTTAAAAAACGTCACATGCAAAATAAAAACTTTGTTCCGGCAAATGTTAGCTATACTTCATCATATGTATGAACAACATGCTCCTAAAGCCAAAGATATTTTTTAAAATGAATGTAAATTAAACCAAAGCTCTGGTTAACAAAACAGTGAAATTGCATGAAAAAGTTTTGTTTACATATGTTATAAGATTATTAAAAATATTTGCCCCGAACGAGGAATATAGGGGCCTTACTGGTCGTTTAGATGTTATCTTCCATTTTCCAACGGTATTTTCACCTAAAAGATTGATGAATTAATCTCAAAGTTCAAGGCCGACAAAGTGAAACTATAAGTTCCGATTGAAAGATCGCATAGTCCTTTTAAGATAACTTTTTGGAAAACCAGTAAAGGCGTCATGACATCAAGACGTGCACCATGACGTCACAACCTACATCGGCGCGCAAAACTCCAGACACAGGACTGCGTCGATGGCCAGACAGCTGAGACACGTATTACACGGTCAAGATAAACGACACATCTGCAAAACATTTACGTTATATGTGATTATTTACATATATATAATTGTCTTGTGTCCCGTTACGGTTTATCATCAAATCCTTCTAAAGATAAAAAATTCATCCGATAAGCCCATGAACAGTAACAAACTGGCGCAAATTACGTTTACGTATGGTCATATTATCATTATATAATAATATATTCGAAATAAATATAAAAATTAATTGATAGAAGCGTTTCTGGACATGGGTCTTCAATTCACATTTATCATTTTATACCCATGAATCTATTTCAGAATTGTTATATGACGAGATAGTCCGAGATAGTCCATCTTTAATCCTTTCTCTATTTAATACTCATTGACTTGTGGTTAGTCTAGGGATTGTTATATGAAGAGATAGTCCATCTTTAATACTCATTGACTTGTGGTTAGTCTATGGATTGTTATATGAAGAGATAGTCCATCTTTAATACTCATTGACTTGTGGTTAGTCTAGGAATTGTTATATGAAGAGATAGTCCATCTTTAATACTCATTGACTTGTGGTTAGTCTAGGAATTGTTATATGGAGAGATAGTCCATCTTTAATACTCATTGACTTGTGGTTAGTCTAGCAATTGTTATATGAAGAGATAGTCCATCTTTAATACTCATAGACTTCTGGTTATTCTAGGAATTGCTATATGAAGAGATAGTCCATCTTTAATACTCATTGACTTGTGGTTAGTCTATGAATTTGTTATATGAAGAGATAGTCCATCTTTAATACTCATTGACTTGTGGTTAGTCTAGCAATTGTTATATGAAGAGATAGTCCATCTTTAATACTCATTGACTTGTGGTTAGTCTAGGAATTGTTATATGAAGAGATAGTCCATCTTTAATACTCATTGACTTGTGGTTAGTCTAGGAATTGCTATATGAAGAGATAGTCCATCTTTAATACTCATTGACTTGTGGTTAGTCTAGCAATTGTTATATGAAGAGATAGTCCATCTTTAATACTCATTGACTTCTGGTTATTCTAGGAATTGTTATATGAAGAGATAGTTCATCTTTAATACTCATTGACTTGTGGTTAGTCTAGGATTTGTTATATGAAGCGATAGTCCATCTTTAATACTCATTGACTTGTGGTTAGTCTAGGAATTGTTATAAGAAGAGATAGTCCAACTTTAATACTCATTGACTTGTGGTTAGTCTATGAATTGTTATATGAAGAGATAGTCCATCTTTAATACTCATTGACTTGTGGTTAGTCTAGGTATTGTTATATGAAGAGATAGCCCATCTTTAATACTCATTGACTTGTGGTTAGTCTAGGAATTGTTACATGAAGAGATAGTCCATCTTTAATACTCATTGACTTGTAGTCTAGGAATTGTTATATGAAGAGATAGTCCATCTTTAATGCTCATTGACTTGTGGTTAGTCTAGGAATTGTTATATGAAGAGATAGTCCATCTTTAATACTCATTGGCTTGTGGTTAGTCTAGGAATTGTTATATGAAGAGATAATCCATCTTTAATGCTCATTGACTTGTGGTTAGTCTAGGAATTGTTATATGAAGAGATAGTCCATCTTTAATGCTCATTGACTTGTGGTTAGTCTAGGAATTGTTATATGAAGAGATAGTCCATCTTTAATACTCATTGACTTGTGGTTAGTCTAGGTATTGTTATATGAAGAGATAGCCCATCTGTAATACTCATTGACCTGTGGTTAGTCTAGGAATTGTTATATGAAGAGATAGTCCATCTTTAATACTCATTGACTTGTGGTTAGTCTATGAATTGTTATATGAAGAGATAGTCCATCTTTAATACTCATTGACTTGTGGTTAGTCTAGCAATTGTTATATGAAGAGATAGTCCATCTTTAATACTCATTGACTTGTGGTTAGTCTAGGAATTGTTATATGAAGAGATAGTCCATCTTTAATACTCAATGACTTGTGGTTAGTCTAGGAATTGTTATATGAAGAGATAGTCCAGCTTTAATGCTCATTGACTTGTGGTTAGTCTATGAATTGTTATATGAAGAGATAGTCCATCTTTAATACTCATTGACTTGTGGTTAGTCTAGCAATTGTTATATGAAGAGATAGTCCATCTTTAATACTCATTGACTTGTGGTTAGTCTAGGAATTGTTATATGAAGATATAGTCCATCTTTAATACTCAATGACTTGTGGTTAGTCTAGGAATTGTTATATGAAGAGATAGTCCATCTTTAATGCTCATTGACTTGTGGTTAGTCTAGGAATTGTTATATGAAGAGATAGTCCATCTTTAATACTCATTGACTTGTGGTTAGTCTATGAATTGTTATATGAAGAGATAGTCCATCTTTAATACTCATTGACTTGTGATTAGTCTAGGAATTGTGCTTTTTGTTGAACTTATTATCTGAACATTTCACGCCGTTGAATTTGTATTTTTCTGCACTGGTTGTCTGCTCGCTCGTATTACCTCACCGCCCCTCCAGATAAATTGTATACTTTATATATATTTATTTATTTAAATATATAACCGGCCAACAGTCATGGTGACTCATAGCCGACAACAATTATGTTATGTTTTGTTAAAAAATGATAAAAATTATTAAAGAATTTTTAAGAAACATTTATTAAAAAAATGATAAAAAATTGTTAGGCCAATGCATTCTCTTATATATGCGAGGCGACCTATAGTCGACTCGCATATATAAGAGAATGCATTGGCACGGGTATTACCTCACCGCTCCTCCAGACAAATAATATTCCTTTCCAATGAATATACTTTAATTCAGTTGATCTTAGAGTATGGAAATCGAGTTCGAAATTCACGACTGATCAAACCTTCCAAAGCACAAGGTGTCCAAAGGAGAGCTACAAAGTTTATTCTCTTAAGCTCTTAGTGAAAGCTTTCCGATGAATGGCAACAAGCCATATTTCCGACTAAATCATGAAAAATTACCCAACTCCTTAACCACAGCAGAATTATGGGTAAGTTTTTTCAGGATTTAGTTGGAAATATGACTTGTTGCCATTCATCGGGAAGCTTTCACTAAGAGGTTTCCAATGAATGGCAACAAGCCATCATGAAACATTACCCATAATTATGCTGCGGTTAAGGGGTAGATTATTTAGGGAATTACTGTATAACGCGACGAAAGGCTTCGTAAACTGAGTCTTATGTCATTAAAATACCGTAGATTGGGAGGAGACCTAATATAAACGTACACAAGTATTCGGGGACACTATAATATAGATTTCAGTGAGTTATTTGAAAAAAAGACTGATACGAGGACGAGAGGGCACACATAAAAACCAGACCAATACAAGTTACAAAGACGTTAGGTTATATTTCTTCACAAAACGTGTTATCTACCAGCGGAATGACTTGCCAGAGGTTGTAGTTCAAGCTGAGGACATCAAAAACATTTAAAGAGATATTAGATGCACGGCTTTGGGATATCATATACCAATCTGATGAGTGATCGCACACGTCTGTTAACACACCTTAAATATATAACCGACCAACAGTCATGGTGACTCATAGCCGAGAAAATTTATGTTATGTTTTGTTAAAAAATGATAAAAATGATTAAAGAATGTAAGAAAAAATTATATAAAATTGATAAACAATTTTTAGGCCAATGCATTCTCTTATATATGTGAGGCTACCTATGATCGACTTGGACATATAAGAAAATGCTTTGGCAATGGTCTTGAATGTTACGCCAACACACCTCCCGTCATCGGTATCGCAGTTTCGATTCCCTCTTCACATTTCAGGTGATACCTACTGCACGGATGGGTACACTCTGATTGGTAGTCGATGTTATTCACTCAACGAACACAAATCATCATGGGAAGACGCTGCTGACTTATGTGCTGGACAAAATGCAACATTGGCAACGATTAAAGATTATGCCACGAACGCAGTTATTGCGAATATGGTCGCCAGCACACACCATGCTCATTGGATCGGTGGACGTCAAGTTGAAAACTGGAAATGGGTGAACGGTGAATGCTACATTATGAATTAGTACAATCATGTATCTCTGTTCCTGCTGGGCCCGGTTGTGTCAAATTATACAATATATACATAATCTACACCGTACATCATATTTAATATGGCCGTATGTACGTGACACGTAATGGAGCAACCACATAATTTGTGGTGATTCAATATTACAAATATCATAGGATGATCACTATGCGTGATACCACTAAGCATAACGATGAAGGGATGATTTCGCCATAGTTTGATGTGTTGTGTACCGCGCTTTACAACAATGTTCACACATTTTACGGTGGGGAATAACGTGGCTTCGAATTCAAAATGGTGGAGAAAATGCGACCCGAAACGTGGAAAGGGGTAACACACTAGGATATGACGTTTACATACAAGCTGATACCTCATTTGTGTCCAAACACAGTTTGTTCTTACATTATGACCAAAGTTGTCAGTCGAAGGATTCTTCTAAATTTATTGATGTCCGGGGTGCAAGAAAATTTATTACACGATCCTACTCTTAGTCCATTCAATAAACCCGTTCTATAAACTGTGATATTAAACGTTCGTTTAATAACAGGAAATAGTGCCAGGTGACCTTTGACTTCCGATTTGTCGTCTTTTTACATTCCATTTACATTTACACTACGTCTCAAAATACTGTGGCTTCCAATATGTTTCCAAAAAACTATAATGAATGAAGAGTTTGAAAAGTTATGTCATTGAATGTAAACCATTAAATACGCCAAAGAGTCTTTATTTATCTGGAACTATTTTTTACGCGAGTTAAACAACACCTACTACATCTCATTCCTTATAGAAGCCGATGTTATTTTCGGGTCCCATTTGTTGATTAAAGTATGTTTTGTCGAGGTTTTGGATCACGTAATAAACAGAATCATCTACTCGTCCCCCGGTTCATAGCGGAATTTACAACACTCGTCCCGTAAATTTACTGGACTCGTTTTATAAATTCCGCTATAAACTGGGGACTCGTTGTAGATACTCTATATATAGTATAAAATCACCGTGGGAATCATATATTCTTGCATGCGTAGCAATTTAATCCGTTAGAGAGCCCCGTGTAGACTGCAGCAGACGACACTCTGTAGGGCATACTTCCATCTGTGTGAGGTTCCCTGTGGGTTCAACATTAAACTTTATATATCATCTTGGTTATTATCCCTTTCGTCACAGGAGGTGCGATGATGAAAAACCATTAAATATCCTGTGCCAGTGCATGCTCTTCGGGGTTCGTGCTGTCACTTGCCAAATTTGCCAATGGCAAAACAAATTCACATTTGGCAAAATATATTTTCATTTGGCAAATGTTTTGGGAAGTCACTTTTTAATTCCTCAAGAAAGTTGAAAAATATTGGTCAATCGATACCATTCACTTCAGGAAACTCTTACAACATAATTATATTAGTTGTATTTTATAATGTTTAGAAACAGTTAATCTCATAGCATTAGTACCGATGGTTGGCTGGATTAATTGTATTTAGTGTGGTAGTGTTTACATAGATAGTCCTCCAGTGAAGCCCCCTACTGATGAAGCAACCCTTCAACATTTGTATTGTTTGGTGATTGGCTTATTGGTGTATGCATGATAACCCACAACAGAGATGCGAGTAAAATTAATTATCAACTAACTACTGTTCTATCGATATCAAAAGTCGTTCAAACCGCGAGTGTCCAAACATAAGACTTAAGTGCAGAAAATTATGCTATCAGGGATAGCAATTGGCAATTGTTAATATAATTTGGCGAAAAATATTTTCATTTGGCAAATAATTTGGCAAAAGTAAACTTCGGCCCAGCGCGGACCCTGATGGGTGGTCAGCATTGATATTTCTGACTCAAATCTGCTTAATTGTATCGGCGACAAAACGCCAAGAATTAAATGTAACACCATGCAGTGGAGACGACATGACAAGTGCAATATCTTTCCTGGACTCTGGCCCTCAAAGCCAAATGGCGTAAATGACGTCATGAACGTGCCATGGTGTCTTTGATGGTTGTCATTAAGCTAACCAACGAAATTGGTCTAAATGAAAGTAATAGACCAAGGTCTAAATCACATGGGAATTCTTCGGAAGTTGTGAAGTAGCCAATTATATATCCATCTCGTTGGTCCATTGCCGATTCCACAATTGACAATATCCAGACATTTCTAACCGGAAGTCACGTGTCAATTTCACAAATAATCGTACACCCCTGTCAGAATTTGGCTCATACGACTAAGGTATAAACAACCACGCGCGTGGCTGCAGCCAACATTTATAGCGATGGGTTGGGTCATGGTGTGGGACAAAAATTTCTGTGAAAAATAAGAACCATTTTCTTCTATCACTGCGCTTTAATCCCGATACTTGGAGGGAAAAGTGTTTTCTGGCCATAGCTATTTAGTAATTTCGCGATTGGCCAAAGGCATGACCAAAACATTTATTTTGACATGCTTTGTTCGTATGTGACTCAATTCACCACTCAAATCAATATAATTTTGGGTGGCGGAAGGCTGTATCTCACTACGACAAACATGACACATTCCCGTTTGTGTGATACACGTGCGTGAGTCGTATGCCTATGATATGCAATATTCTGTAAGTTCAGGGCTTCTATATTTAATCCTTCCTGAATTTTTGCGATACCCTGTGCCAATGCATTCTCTTATAGATTCGAGTCAACCATATGGCGCCGTTCATATATAAGAGAATGTGTTGGCCTAACAAATTTTATATTATTTTTTATAATTTTTCAAAAATATAAGAAAAAAATGATAACAAATTGGTAAAGAATGTAAAAATAATGATAAAATATTAGAAAACTTGTTAAAGAATGTAAGAAAAAATGATAAGGAGCGTAAGACAAATTAAAAAAAAATGATAAAATTGTTAAAGAATATAATAGACCGGCCCCCAGATGAGGGTAGTATCAAACGAAAGGGTAGAAATTTTGAAGCTATCTCCATTTATCCTTGCCCCATGGGGGTTCCAAAACACTGAGGTATCCAGGGCGGAGCATGTGGAATTTTTTATTTTTTTTACCTTTTTAGTGTTTTTGACTTGCAAATTTCAGTATAATCAGGAAAACCAATAACACAAGACAAATGTCGAATAAAATATACTTGTATATCATATATTGTTCTATCTGGGTTGCTTAACATTAATGTTGTGCAATAAATGATATTCTCCAACTATTTTGTGAAAAATTATAGAAAATGCCAAAAAAATGCATAAATTGCAGTGCTTTTTCAAAAAGGTTTTCCAGACGATTTTCTATAAATTTTTCATTTTCTTTGGTATAAAGCTCTCAGTGGTGCATCAAAAATTTCAGCATTTTATACCTGATTCATTGATATCAACATCACAACCACTGATATCCAACAAGCCGAGATATTTTCGAAAACTTAACCCTCCCGCTAAAATATTTGGAAAATACCTGTCAAGTCAGAATAGCCCGTTTTAGTTCCGTTTTGTTAACCAATTCAGAGTCTTATCAGATATCATAGAATTAGAAAATGTCTGAGGAGGTTTGTGTTACGGGAGAGTCTATTTTGTTTAAATATTTGATTTTTTGGGGTTAAATTAGTTAACATTTTGATTATTTTTAAGTGAAAACTTTCTGAAAAATTCCCATGACTTTGTCATATTTATGGGTACAGCTGCACAACATGCACCACAATAAGAATAAATTCATCCCCAATACCAGGCATGAAAGTCTATAATCATGTACCAGACCAGAATTAAGAAATAAAGTAAAACTTAACCCTACCCCAAGATAGTTTTCTTAATGCTTTCAATTTTATGCTTTATGCTTTATGCTACTCAACTTGAAAGGTCATTCAGACTAGTTGATATAATTCATACCATATATTGCAATATTATATCTTACGTGGCTTCCTCGCATTCTGATTGCTGCACACAGCTATACTATTTTTACGATAGTACCCCAGTACGATTCCTACATGCATACTATTCTTTTTCTATTTATAGTAACAAACTCATTTCTGAAATCGGGTTGCCGCCTGAAGATACGGCCAATCTTGAACTGAACCTTGTACGATACTTGTTGCAATATCGGTATATCATTAGATTTATTGGTGAATTGTAATAAACTTACAAATGTCGAATCATTGCTCGCCAATATTTAATAGTTTGTCCGTTTAGTTCGCAAGTGGCCAGTCCTAATGTTGTAATGCAAGTGGACGTTATTTAGAATATTCTTTTCTGTTTTAATCAAAGTTTAGCAAGTTAACTTCTAAAATTTTGCCAAATTGTCTTTGCTAATGACGTATTTATAGAAATAAATACATGAATCATGAAGAGATGCTGTTGGATGTAACTAATGACATAGTTATGCAACTTATGCTCTCCTGCCATCGTCAAAAGATTGCCGTAAATTGTAAAATCTGAGAACGATTTCCAAAATTCACGGTAAATAAAAATGTGACAAAATCAGACACAGAAATTGTGTGAGAATTGGCACCAATGTTCGATATAATATAATAAATAATGAATGGCTTGAAGTTGACTATGCCTGCGGCTCGTGGACTATTCCTCCTCTCGGGCCACTATTTTGCCATAGTCAACTCCAAGCCATTCATCATTCATCTTATCTTCTTCTTCTATCTTCTATCTCATATATATTTTGAAGACCTCTGTCTGTCTGTTTGTTTGTCTGTCATTAATACAAATCTACGATTCTCGACCGATCGGGACGCGAAACTTGGTACGTGTATGTAGTTTGACCAGGCGGTCGTCGTTGTCGTATTGGCGAGCCCGTGCGGCGCCCGCTTCGCGCATGCGCAGACGAGATCTCGCAAACGGGTGGAGCTATCGACTTGAAATTTGCTATGTGAATGTATCTTGCCCCGGATACGAATTTTATCGGGTCGCCGAGCCCGTGCGACACCAGCTTCGCGCATGCGCAGACGAGATCTCGGAAACGGGTGGAGCTATCGACTTGATATTTGGTATGTGAATGTATCTTGCCCCGGATACGAATTTTATCGGGTCGCCGAGCCCGTACGACGCCAGATTCGCGCATGCGCAGACGAGATCTCGGAAACGGGTGGAGCTATCGACTTGAAATTTGGTATGTGAATGTATCTTGCCCCGGATACGAATTTTATCGGGTCGCCGAGTCCGTGCGACGCCATCTTCGCGCATGCGCAGACCAGATCTCTTATCCCGGATACGAATTTTATCGGGTCACCGAGCCCGTGCGACGCCAGCTTCGCGCATGCGCAGACCAGATCTCGGAAACGGGTGGAGCTATCGACTTGAAATTTGGTTTTTGAATAGCCCGGACAACATCGGGCTCATCGGCTAGCACTATATATATTGAGACTTCCGTATATATATATGTGTGTATATATGTGTGTGGGTACTTCATAGAATCTAAAACGGCTGCGCGGATTGAGCTCAAAATTCCTATCTAAGGGTAAAATCCACGGACACCGTCGGCGTCGCGTTTTGGAGAAGCTCAGAGCTCCCGTTCTCCACTCTCAGTTACAAAAAAAACGGCACTGCGGTGGTTAATCAAGTGATAATTTAATGAGCGTTGTATATGACGGGTCGCTATAAAAGAGCGTTTGTTTACAATTCAACGCAACGTCGAAATTTATTATGCAGAGAGATATACGGGAACAATACTTTTGAATGCTTTCCTATGCGGAGAGATTTATTGGAAGTCATAATACTTTTACAATTGGATCAGACGCAGTTCATTTACAATTCTTTGTGAATAGCAACACTGCCATTCGTTCGAGTTGCTTTAGATCAAACAATATTCTCTGTCGCACTCATATTTCGTCATTTACGAATCCACTGTAATCGACCTATTTTTAGAACGCAACACATGGTACCAAACAAAATTACGTCGCGTTGGTCATGTGGTTCACGACGGGATTATTGACTGTCCGCTCTTTGCGGGGACTATTGACCATCTCGTAAGGGTGGACAACCTCTGTCAGGGGCTGCTCAATGGCCACGGGCAGGTTAAAAAAAATCATTTTTCATCGTCTTGGTCTGGGCGTGTATAGACATGAGCGTGTTGTGTGATTCTTACGTACTTGGGGCTTCCTAAGAACGCGGATCGGGTAAGTTTTTCCGCCCTAGGTGATCTTCACCTTGAAACGGGTACCCACAAATGATATATATTGATTGAGCTCAAACTTGCTACCTACGGGAAGTGTCGTGGACTGGTTAAATTGTGACCCCGACCTGACATTGACCTTGAAAATGATCAATTCAAGGTCATGTTTCTGACGAACGCCGTTTTTCATCGGGTCAGTTTTTCCGCCCGATGGACCGTAAATTAACTCATTGAAGAAAAAAAATTTTAATACAAAAAATATATTAAATTAAATTAAAAAAAATAATCAAAAAAATGTCATGTTTCTGACCAACCACGCCAGTGGCGGGCTAACCTGCTAGTCTATTATATATTTTGGGAGATCTGTGTGTGTGTGTGTGTGAGGGTGTGTGTGTCTGTGTGTGTGTCTGTCTGTCAATTCAAGGTCAAATCGGGTAAAACGGGACGGATTTCGACGAAATTTTATACATAGAGTTACTTTTGGACGGGCAGTCTTTTGGACGGGTCAAATCGATACCCCGACCTGACCTTGACCTTCAAAAATGTTAATTCAAGGTCAAATCGGGTAAAACGGACGGATTTCGACGAAATTTGATACCTAGACTTACTTTTGGACAAGCAGTCTTTTGGACGGGTCAACTCGTTAGTCCGATCTGACCTTGACCTTCAAAATGGTCAATTCAAGGTCAAATCGCGCAATTCGCCGAAAAGCAGAGGGGAAACATCCCGGACGAAGTCGGGTCACCCTGCTAGTCTCATATATATTTTGAAGACCTCTGTCTGTTTGTCTGTCTGTTTGTCTGTTTGTCATTTATACAAATCTACGATTCTCGACCGATCGGGACGAAACTTGGTACGTGTGTGTAGTTGACCAGGCGGTGGACGTTGTCGTATTGGCGAGTCCGTGCGGCGCCCGCTTCGCGCATGCGCAGACGAGATCTCGGAAACGGGTGGCGCTATCGACTTGAAATTTGCTATGTGAATGTATCTTGCCCCGGATACGAATTTTATCGGGTCACCGAGCCCGTGCGACGCCAGCTTCGCGCATGCGCAGACCAGATCTCGAAAACGGGTAGAGCTATCGAATACGAATTTTATCGGGTCGCCGAGCCCGTGCGACGCCAGCTTCGCGCATGCGCAGACCAGATCTCGGAAACGGGTAGAGCTATCGACTTGAAATTTGGTTTTTGAATAGCCCGGATGAATAGCCCGGACAACGTCGGGCTCATCGGCTAGTCTATTATATATTTTGGGATATCTGTGTGTGTGTGTGAGAGAGGGTGTGTGTGTGTGTGTTCGCGATGGACTCGAGAACGGCCTGGCCGATTTCAATAAAACTTGGTACGTGGGGGTACTTTCGGCCGGGGAGTGGCATGGGCCTATTAATTTGCCCGTGCGACGTGACATTGACCTTCAAATCGGGTCATTTCAAGGTCGAACGCCCGAGTATTACGGGATTTCGATGTAAATTAGTGTTTTGTGATACTTTCGCATGGGGAGTGTCGTAAGCCTATTCGTTTGCCCTTGCGATGTGACCTTGACCTTGAAATCGGGTCAATTCAAAGTCGAGTCGCGAATTTTGATGGGATTTCGACGAAATTTGATACTTATGGTTACTTTTGTCCACTGAGTGTTTTGGACGGGTCAAACCGTGACCACGACCTGACCTTGACATTCAAAATGATCAATTCGAGGTCAAATCGGGTAAAACCGGATTGATTTCGACGGGTACTTTTGTCGGGTACTTTTGTCCGGGCAGTGTTTTGGACGGATCTAATCGTGACCCCACCTCACCTTGACCTTCAGAATGGACAATTCGCGAATTTTGATGGGATTTCGATGAAATTTGATTCATAGGGGTACTTTCGTATGGGGAGTGTCATAAGCCTATTCATTTGCTCGTGCGACGTGACCCTGACCTTTAAATCGGGTCAATTCAAGGTCAAATCGCGAATTTTTATGGGATTTCGACGAAATTTGATACATAAGGTTACTTTTGTCAACTGAGTGTTTTGGACCGGTCACATCGTGACCCGACCTGACCTTGACTTTCAAAATTATCAATTCAAGGTCAAATCGGGTAAAACCGGATGGATTTCGACGGGTACTCTTGTCGGGTACTTTTATCCGGGCAGTGTTTTAGACGGGTCAAATCGTGACCCCACCTGACCTTCAAAATGGACAATTCAAGGTCAAATCGCGCAATTCGCCGAAAAGAAGAGGGGAAACAGCCCGGACGAAGTCGGGTCCACCTGCTAGTTTTCTATATAATAGTACTGCCCACGGTTTACGCAATATCATCTTCACTGTCAATTTCATCAAATGTGATGGTATCAGTCAATAGCATAACTGTGAAATATCTTCAGGGAAGAATGGTTCAAACAGTTCAGGTTGCCTATCGGCCGTCCATCCATCAAATGCTACATCGGGAGTGGTTGATTTGGCAACGGTTGCAAGTCTCCAGTTTTGCTGTCATGTTGGCTCGTTTTGACTGTAGAGTTAAAGATTCCTCACATATCACAAATATCAAGTATCTTCTGTTGATTCTCGAACTTCTGCTGGAACATTATCCACCTTCATGTAGCTTGATTCATTTTATCGAGCGTTGATGATATAAGGCACATGCTAACTCCTCGAATGTAGTAATCGTGTCACTGTCCAACCCCTAATTCATTCCTGAATAAGCCATGACTTCTACATATATTTTAATAGTATTTCCAGCAACTTCCAGAAGAGTTATTTTTCCTTTTTGGAAGGTAATCATTACCCGTGAAGGATGGAACCCAATAAGTGCATTCTTCTGTATATTTGTCATCTCGATATCACCGACAGGTATCACCTGCCCATTAGCATCAAATTTGATCAACTATTGTCAATGGGTTTAACGTTTCCTCCATGTTGCATAAACGCCATAAATATGGAGAAATCTCCGACATGACCACTCTATTGATTAGTATGTCATTGAGTTATTGTGGAAAGCAATAGCCACCCAGGTTACACAAGTACAAACAACCCACTAACATACAGCCAGTCCATATATACACATAAACACCACACGAATAACAAGTTAGTCACTCACTCTATGCACGTACACCTGATCCTTGATCATTCCCTGTATACCTATACACCACTTTCATGATCATAACTCAATCCTTGTATACCTATTCATCTCACCGTTGGCCACACAGTCACTCCATGTATACATATTCGCAACACCTATGGCAAAATAGCTAATCAAGATATACATATACACCCCATCCATGACCATAGAGTCATTCCAGATATAAATATGGATCTCGTCAATGGCCATATAGCCACTCGCTTTATACGCGTACCCCTCACCCATGACCATATGCATGTATAGCCACACTTGTGTATACCCGTAAACCCCATAAATGTCATACAACCATGAGTCACCATGCAGGCACACCAGGTAATGATCATACAGTCAATCATTGTATACCTGTTCACCTCACCATTGATCATACGTCACTCCCTGTATACATGTTCACCAAACCCATGGCAAAATAGCCACGAATGATGTACATATACTCCCCAACCATGACCATACAGCCATGCAGGCACACCAGATATACTCCTACACCTGACCATGACCATATAGTCACACCCTATATACCTATTCACCACATTCATGATCATACAGTCACTCCCTGTATACCTGTTCACCTCACCATTGGCCATACAGTTACTCCATGAAAACATATTCACCTCACTATTGGCCATATAGTCACTCACTGTATACCTTTTTGCCACATACTAGTCACATAGCCACTCGTTATATACATATCCATCTACACATGGCCATCCACACGCTCGTCAATGACCATCCAGCATACTCCAGGTACACATAATGACTGTACTGTCATTCCATGCACACCTATACGCATTACACATAGCTGCACATATATTTATCCATTCACCCAACCCATGGGCATACAGACAACACATGTATACATATACACCCACCTGTGACAATACAGCCACACAAGTTACACCTTTACATCCCGCCATGACCATACAGTCACTCCATATATACACAAACACACATATGACCACGTAGCTACTCTCGTTATTTACATAAACCACAGCAATGCCCATACAGCCATATTGGGGTACACATAACCATATAACCGTAGCCACTCCATGTATACCTATTCACCCACACATGACCATACACTCACTCCTTGTATACCCATACATCTCACCATGGCCACCCCATTCAATAACATATAGTTAAACATGTATACCTATTCACATAATTCATGACCAAACAATAACTTAACTCCCTGTATACATACTCACCTCACCTATGACCGTACGGTAACTCTCTGGTTGCCATCTTAACATGCACGCTGTGTCAAGTTTGTATCCCAATAGGCCAGAATAGCCACAGATTATGATTCATTACAGTTCCGTTTCAAAGTTCTGCCCATTTATTAGAAACAGACATAGCTTGTAAGAGGTTCTCGGCAAAATTCCATAAGGCAACTTTAAACTGAATTTGTTATGCCCCATGAGGAAATGGGACAACAAGAATAGAAAATTTAGTTGTCCGTTTATAAGCTAACATGTATAATAACCAAGTGAGTCAGAATTTGATACATTCTCGGAACAGCAGAGAATAATGTTCGTGATATATGTAAAAATTGGTTCCATTTTGGAAGCCATTTTGAGTAATTTGGTTTATAAGCACATTAGTGTGACACATTTAAGGTAGATCAAAACAATAAACACATTTTATACCAAAGATAGTTACATTTTACTTGCCAATATTTATGGTAATGTCAGTGGTGACAAATTAAGTAAAAAATTAACCAAGGTGCATTAAACATGTTAGTGTTCAATGTATAGAAGGCAGAATGGCCACTTTTATACATCAACCACAACTTGTAAGCTATTGCCGGGAACTCTGGGGCAATATCTACCATTTGCCATATTTGGCAGCCAAGTATACAGAAGAATGGAGTTCGTGTTCCATTTCTTCACAAGTAATAATCACCTTTCATCTTTCTTCCGAAAAGGAAAAAAACTCTTCTGGAAGTTGCTGGAAAGATGATCAAACTATATGGAAGCTTATTTAGGAACGAATTGGGTTTTGGACATTGACACACATAATACAATCGAGAAGTTACCATGTGCCTTATACATATATGGTCAACGTTCGAGGCTAGTTAATTAGCAGAAGTTTGAAATCAGCAGAAGGTAGTTGATCTTTCTCCACTTCCACCATGTAAGGATTCTTTAATTCTACACTCAAACGAGCCCACATGATACAAAAACAGTGAAGACTTGCAACCGTTGCCAAATCAACCACTCCCGATGTAGCACTTCAAGGATGGACGGCCAATAGGCAACCTGAGTTGTTTGAACCAATCTTCACTGAAGATGTTGCATATAAATTATATTGACTGATACCATCACATTTGATGAAATTGACAGTGACAGTGAAGATGAGATTGCATAATCCGTGGGCAGTACTATTGCAATATATGGTATGTATTATATCCACTAGTCTGAATGATCTTTCGAGTTGAGTAGCATATAGCGTAAAATTGAAAGCATTAAGAACACTATCTTGTGGTAGGGTTAAGTTTAACTTTATTTCTTATTTCTGGTCTGGTACATGATTATAGTATTTCATGTCTGGCGTTGGGGATGAATTTATGCGTATTGTGGTGCATGTTTTGCAGCTGTATCCATAAAACTGACAAAGTCATGGAAATTGTTCACTCAAAAATAATCAAAATTTTAGCTAATTTACCCAAAAGAAATCAAATATTTAAACAAAATAGACTCTGCCATAACATGGTTTATGTTATGGCAGAGTCTATTTTGTTTAAATATTTGATTTCTTTTGGGTAAATTAGCTAAAAAATTTGATTATTTTTGAGGTACATTCTATTTCCACGATATATGATAAGACTCTGAATTGGTTAACAAAACGGAACCAAAACGGGCTATTCTGACTTGACAAGTATTTCCAGATATAAAATCTGTTTTAGGGGGGAGTTTAAGTTTTTGAAAATATCTCGCTTGTTGGATATCAATGCTTGTGATGTTGATATCAATGAATCAGTTATATAATGCTGAAAAGTTTTATGCACCACTGAGACCTTTATACCAAAAAATGAACATTATTATGGGGCAAGGATAATTGAAGATAGCATCAAAATTTCTACCCTTTCGCGTGATACTACCCTCATCTGGGGCCGGTCTATACAAAAAATAATAAGAATTGTTAAAGAACGTAAGAAAAATTTACAAAAAATGGTAAAAAAAATGTTAGGCCAATGCATACTCTTATATAGACCTATATAAGGGAATGCATTCGCATATGGTCTTTAATGTAGCGCCAGCGCAGTTCCCGCCATCAAAGGGTTAAAATAAAGGGGGAATAACCTGCTGTAAGGGGTTTGGCGATATTTGATATGTTTGATATTTGAACTTGTTCGCGGAGTTTACACTGATTCAGTCTGGCTGCTTCTAATACACAACATGCCGTAATATCTAAGTGGACTTTTTAAATCGATTTTAGGGCAACAAATGACTTACTTTGACTGGCAAGACGGTGAACCGAATGACTGGGAAGGCAATGTTGAGGACAGAATCATGTTGAGGTATGTCATATATATATTGGTCATAAATGTATGTTATTCCCATGCAATCACTGCAATACAATGATGATTTGTAATAAGGCCATGAATTAATCGAACATATAACAACATTCGAGTTTCCTGTTGAGGGGTTGCTTCGTTGGCCGTGTGGTATTCACGTCGGACTTTGAGTCGCAAGGCGTGCTCGCCGTCGTGGGCCGGGGTTCGAATCCCACCCAATCAAAAAAAAATGCACTGTCTCAAAAATCAAAGTTGCTTCTAAACATAGGCGCCTGGTGTGTTGTATAGTTCCAAGCATGTTCAAAGGACAATGCTCGGCATGTTTCGGAGGCATAAAATATCACATTGCTACTGTGCTATATCTCCTATATATATACTATAGAGACCTTAAACTGTGCATACATTATCCTAAGTGCGACGTCAGAATACAGCGGCCATTCGAGCTTCCTTTTTTGGGGTTGCTTCGGTGGCCGTGTGGTATTGATGTCGGACTTTGAGTCGCATTGGGTGGGATTCGAACCCGGCCCGTCGTGGGCCGCGGTTCGAATCCCATCAAATCAAAAAAAAAAGAAGAAAACTTTGCACTCTCAAAAATCAAATTTGCTAACAACATAAGTATTGAACACTTTCATGACGGGAGCTGCGCTGGCGCAACAGTAAATACCCTGTGCCAATGCATTCTCTTATATAAACGAGTATAGGTCGCCTCGCATATATGATTTGGCCTAACAATTTGTTATCATTTATTTGTATAAATTGTTCTTACATTCTTTAACAATTTTTATCATTTTTTCTTATATTCTTTAACAATTGTTTTGCAGTTTTTCTTACATTTTGAACAATATTTTTATCATTTTTTATCATTGTTTTTACGTTTTCTATCATTTTTTCTTATATTCGTTAACAATTTGTTATATAATTTTTTATCATTAATTCTTACATTCGTTAACAAATTGTTATCATTTGTTTCTTCATTTTTTCTTACTTTCTTTATCAATCATACAAAAATAATATAAAATTTGTTATGCCAACGCATTCTCTTGTATATGCGAGCAAATGTAAGAGAATTCATTGGCACAGGGTTTTCTCAAAATTCCACAGTCTTTAACGGATTTCAATTCATACAGGATCGGATCGAGGCGCGAAGACAGAGGCTTACTCAAGTGGAATGATGCTTCAGGCCATGTAACATCAGTTGGCGAAGCCATCCTTAAATATATATGCCAAATATGTGAGTATTCCTTGTAATATCTTATAGTATAGAAAGCGTCGTTTGTGTATATTTAGTTGTGTTACTATTGTGGAATTAGTTTATGCACCAATGCCACAGAAATACCAACTGCCATCACGTATGCCATTTTGAATAGAATATTTTTCTCAATACGGATTTTGATAATATGATTCAGGACACTTTCCTGCACAAAATGAGTCCAAAAAACCTTCATTACAATTTTTGTCCTGGTCTGAACCTCTGACAACCAGCCTATTTATGTTTCTCCTCCAGTACGGTAAGACATACAGCGTCGTTGATTGGTCAGGGAGCCTCGCTACATATCCATAGAGCCGTCAACATAATGGAAACCAAGACAACCGTCTCATCGTCTCTTGCTGACCCGCTTTCTTCATGACTTAATTTATGTTGAACAACATTAGGCCCGTTGGAGAGGTCGCACTTCCATCGCATCGAATTCAATGTACGTATTAGATGTGATGAATGTGCGACGCCTGTAACGAATGTATCCGATGTATCGTGCCAGCATCGAAGATCCGACAGGCTTTGTCGAATCTCTGATTTTTAAAAATCGAGTTGGTTACAGACGTCGCACTATCATCGCATCGAATACAATGCTCACAAGGTGGTCACGTTCGACTTTTCGTAAATTGTTCTTGGAAATTCTCGTTACCAAGGGAAATACGTGGATGACGTAATAATTTAAATTTTACTGCATTCGATTCGATGAGGTCACAACTTCTTCATGTTGTATATGGGGCTATTATAGAGTATGTGATACCCTATATAGATAATACACATTAGGATAATGAATTAGCGTCGTGTCTGTGTTGACCGAAATGGCCGACATAGAAATATATGCACACTTTAGTACACAGACTGGGAGTAAGGGAATAATAAAGTATTCGTAGAAATAAATCTGACACAGACAACATGTAAATAAAGTTGGAGCCACACTTTGCCCCATCAGAAACATTTGGAGAGTTTAATTTGATGAAATAGGTGAAATATAACTTCTCAATGGAGACTTCAGTCTCCCACGCAGGGCTTACCACTGCCCGCACCCACAAGTAAAGTGAAGCAATGTCGCATTTATTTATTTGAGATTTGTGTATGTTACAATTCATTCTGAATTATTCTGAGAAACTGGACTGTCCATATTCATTTGAAAATTGTCTAGTAAATAATCAATAATCAAGTCAGAATGAATTGTAACTGGCAAAAAACTTCAATAAAAGTGTTAGATTTAGTTAAGAAAATACACGTGCCGGCAACGATCAGACATAGCGTAGCGAGGGGACTGAACTCTGGCTTGCAGCTTGTTGTATTCAATGTGACGAAACCGCGATCGTCTGTAGATAACGAAACGTTATCGAAAGTATTCAATGATATAATTGAATTGTATTCGATACGATGGAAGTGCGACATCTGTAACGGGACTTATATTATGGTGTAAGCGATGGATTTTGACATTTGTGGCTGATCGTTCTTCAGAGTAGATTTCAAATTGCTATGCATGACCAGGACTGTCGCCAGGACATGTACATATACGTTACTGAGGTGGGTTGACGGTAACATTCGCAACTCGGTTGACCATAAACTACAAGCTGTCGAGTCACACCATATGCTACCACCAATCCACCACAATAACTTATGTTAATTTTGTTGTATAAAATACTAAAAATTGTCCACGTTTCCGTTATCAGAGCGAAATGTTAATATCATTGTTTGAAAATATGACCATTTATCTTTACCAGATGACACGGATTGTGATTTCGTTCGGGCGCATCCATCTCCCATGTGTAACTCGTCGGCATCGCCATCTTGTTTGTTGGTGCAGTACGAAAATGACTGTTATTATATCTCAAATAAACAGAACATGTCGTGGAATACGGCGAGGGAGGATTGCACAACGAACCTTGGCTACAACGCAGACCTCGCCGCACTGCCGAATGAAGTCATCAACCATATGATCCAGAATGCCATAATGAACGATACGGAATTCTATAACGCAAATTACTGGATAGGGGGTTTGGAAGACACAAACAGGTTGTTCGCGTGGAACAACGATTACAGTAAGTTGCGTTAAATGCATCGGTTGCCTTCGTTATGGGTTATAATTTAGAAGTAGCAGTTACCAAATTATGAAAATACTAATAGTATAGTATAATGATAGTATCAATGGATATTATCTACAAAACACACTTTGTGCGAGCCGAGCATTTGTTTATATACAAAACGTAAATAGTGACAGATGAGCAAAACACTCAACACCGTGGCGATTGTTTTTAGAAGTAATGTGATTCTCGGTGACCCATACAACACCGAAATATGGAGAAGTGAGGCTTAGCTATACCGGTATGTTGTAACAACTTGGCATTTCTAACCAAAGTTCAGCTAGTAGGGTCTCACCGGTGTTGAGAGTTTTGCTTATCGCATGCTCTTTACGTAACGTGTGTTACATAACATGTCGTTTGTTTACATAACACAGAGTACTAACAATTTACGCGATAGTATGATTTGCATAAGAACATAATGTGTCTATGATATAATATTCTTTGTTTATGGCGGTTTAACGGGTGTGGCATTACTTCCCCGTTACATGAGATATCATACACTGTCACAACTCCTCAAAGTGACATAAAATTATCCCTTCCCCTTCCGGAGAAAGAAGGTTCCTCTTTTTTTACAGCATGTAACAACTCTACGGTCATTTTATCAACCCTTTAAAATTCATACGACAACCTCTGGCCCTGAAACTCAATATTGCGACGATTTTTGTTTTTGCAGCAACACGATCTACATGAGTATATTGTGTTGTATAAACTGGCACAACGCGAGTAGATTGTTTTGAAGTAACTGTCTCAACTTCAGTATATATGTGTCTATAGCCTGCTATAACCGTTGGTTACAGAAACCATTTTCTTATCATTAGGATGGTCACCCATGACTAAGCAACCACTGAAACATTCATCATCAAGATCACGGAATACGTTTTGTGACTTATAGTTCCGGTAACATGCAGTGAATAAGTTTTACATTCTGAGTTAATGACATATCCTTTCAGTACATCGTGGATATCTAACAAGTGTTATCATCAAACGTATACTTCCTATCGTAAAAGTAGGAGTTTATGTCAGATTTAAACTGGTCTAGTCTTCCAGCTGAAATGATAAATTGTGGGAGAGAGTTCCAGTCTTGTATAACACGGTTTTTGAAGACATACTTCCTTATGTCCTTTCGAACTGATGGAATCTGGAGTTTTTGGTCTGGAAAAAACATGCTTGGCTCAACGTTATAGCGTCCATTTAGAATTTTATATACATCTATGAGGTCACCCCTGAGTCTCCTGCATTTCCAGGACATCAAGTTCAGTCATATTAATCGTTCTTTGTATGACCCTTGTCTTAATTGGGGACCTAACTTTGTCGCCCTTTGAGTTCTTTCAAGTGTTATACTTTGGTACTTCGGGTATGGGATTCAGATTGTGTTGCTGTATTCGACAATAGGCCATGCTGATATATAGGGCTCTGAATGTCGAGTTATCTAAGTTTGTGAAGGTTCTGTTGATTATACTGAGCAATTGGTTTGCTTTGTTGAACAATGTATTTATCTTCACATCAAGTTTGAGCTCATCGTCGATGAAAACACACAATTCTCGTTCTGATGAACTCACTAACACAGGATGTTTGTCTGGCGTGTCGTCCATGTAGTAGCGGTTTATCTGGCGTGTCGTCCATGTAGTAGCGGTTTATCTGGCGTGTCGTCCATGTAGTAGCGGTTTACCGGATTGTTGCGACCGAAGTATATTACGTGTATTTTTGCAGAGTTGAAATATAGCTGCCAGTCCAAGGAACATTTGCACACAACATTAATATCTTCTTGGATGTCATCACATGTATATGTGGTTGCCTAGTAGTTCCGTATGATCAACGAATATTTTGCAAATTGTCGTGACGTTATCTGGGAGGTCGTTGATGTACAGGATAAACAGGATTGGTCCTAGGAATCTCCTTGAGGCATGAGGCATGTCACTTTTCACATCGTTCCACCCTGAAAGATTCTCATTTATGTTGACGCGTTTCTTCCTGTCGGAGAGAAACTCTCTTACCCAATCGCATATATTTCGCCCACTCCATATGATTTAAGTTGAACATAAGCCTTTGATGTGGAAGACTGTCAAAGGCTTTTTTGAAATCAAGGTAGATTGCATCAACGGGCACGTTTTCATCCGGATTGGAGGTGATAGCAGACATACATTCTATGAGCTGGATCTTACAAGATCAGCCATTCCTAAATCCGTGTTGACATATTATTATCTTCTATGTGTGAAGCAATAGCGTCACGAATGAATGATTCTAACAGTTTGCACAAATTGCAAGTACGGCTTACAGGTCGGTAATTTACCTGGTTTGTCTTAAGGGTCAGCTGCACGTTTGACCAAAAATTCCTGGTATTTCTAAATGGATTTTCTGTCAGGAATTAGTTTGTGACATTTGGTACAAGCGATTCTTGTAATACAATATTTAAGAACCATCGAACAATTGGTTATTACAATCTCATTTAATTCATATCAATGGCATGTAAAATATTTAATGACACTATATTGTGCAACTAAAAATATAACTCCACATGATACAAATGAAGCCTCCTCTCATGGAGCCAAGACAACAAGCTGCTTGATACTTGGAATTTTGTGTGAAATTATTAATTAGTCTATCAGTTCTTGGTACCGAAAGGGAAAACAAAGAAAATAATATTGTCAACATCCCAATTATATCATAATCCATTGCTTTGTCACCTCTTAATAATTGTTCAGACTCTGCAAATAATGAAGATGGATCCAGAGAAATACTTTGTTGAAATGCTCTTGCCATATTTGGCTGTATTTATGTAAAACGTGCAGCTCCATCTTAACGCCTTTATTGAAAATGCTGGCTATATATTCTTTCTTCCAAATGTACGGAACGAATCGCTCGGAAATAGATTAAACAGTATACAGAGCGGAACGCTGAGTTCTGATGCGGTCTCCTTTACTAATCTAACCATTGGTTAGAGTCCGTTGAATGCAACCTGAATGTCATTGACAGCAAACTTTAAGGGTACGTTCATACGCTGGCAATATTGCACTGCAAACTGCAAAAATGCCAGCTGCAAAGGATGTTTTGTTTTGTTTTGTTTGCTGGCATTTTTGCCAGCTACCGACGAGCTCGTACTGTCTCGTGGCTGGTCGTCAACAATCAACGGTGGTATATGATAACGGGTGTATACCTCTCTGCCGGTGGCCACAACACAAGGCCACTAACAATAATTGATTGGGTCTGTACCGTCCTTGATACGATCGAATGGGATCGGGGTGTGTTCTCTGTGATTCTCATGCACACATAATTATACATGTGGATCTCCGTTATATGAGGATATGATGATATGGCTTGATACAAATAGTACCAAAAGTGATGCTTCCCGAGTCATAAATGTGGGAGCTATTGGGGAAGTGTGGCAGGACTCACTATGAGTATCCATGCATTGCTTGAAATGTGCTTACTTCAGTGTACAAATTCTCAATTGTTATCGAAATGGTCATGTATCGATCAGAATGTAATTGTAGTGGTTTAAAGGTGACTGGTTGTGTCGTCGTGGCGGTGGGGTGGGGTCTAACAGTAAGGATAATGGGATGTTAGTCTTTGGCATTGATAAAGCATATATGGGCCTATATTAGTATTCATGCCATTTGAATAACAATATATTGCGTGCTTTTGATTAACTTGTATTACTATTTATTTGATTTCTTTGTTTTGTTTAACATCAGCACCACGTCCCCTCCCCTGTTTTTCTTAACTTATTGTTTTGCTAAACATGAAGACCAACGAGTTTGTGACTAAAATTATTGGAATGAAAAGTTTGGAGTTTGGGATGATACCCGGGAAGATTTGAATTCGTCGGTTATCTTCGTTGAGCCAAGTGCGGACGCACCATCTCCTGTCTATGTGACGTTTATTGTACTCATATATGAGCAGCATCCCGTCGAGATAGCTGGCCGTAGCGATATCACATTCCAACATGTCAAGTGACATTATTTTGACTGGCCTAAGAATACCAACACGCACCGTGTTCTGATATATTGCAAACAGCTCGTCAATCACGCAAAACGGCTGTCGTTCATTGATCGCTACTAACGCTGATTTGTTGACAGCTGGCAGAAATTAATCCGTTTTGGCAATTTTGCAGCTGGCATTTTTGCAGTTTGCAGTGCAATATTGCCAGCGTATGAGCGTACCCTAACAACGTAGCAATATTATACCATCATATCTCCATGGCCAGTGTATTTTGGTAGATGCAATCGCAAAGACATAATGCATATATTTCAGTCAATCAGAATAATTTCAATGTTATCAGTTAGTCAGCTACCATTGTTAATTCGAGTTTTATTTATGCCATCTATGATCTTGTTTGTGAACATGTTGCTACTATTCCACTGTTGTTATATATTGGAAAATGTTAAAAGACAATTGTTTGAGAGAACCAGACTGATGTTTTTTTTTATGTAACTTGATGTATTCTCACCGCTTTGGGGGTGGGTCCCAAATAGTTGGCCTGTGTAAAATACAAAAAAAACAGGGTAGCGTGGGTTGTCAGGTATATTGTATATTTCCTAATATTTCGAACCTGTGTCTGCAAAAGCGACCCACCCCTGTACAGTGTGTAATATTTATGTTTTTTCAGAATCAAAGTTTCAAACACTATATGCTGCTTTAATTATATTATCTAAGATCAGTATTTACTTAGACAATGGAATATTGGTATCAGTATTTACTAAGACAATGGAATATTGGTAAACTTTAAACATATTATAACAATATTGTAAATATAATATACCCATACATAAAGTTATACCAATTCTGTAACAATGACATGTATGTCATTATATGATGTCATCCACATAAATTGTATTATATTGTATTCATCAGATGATCTGATATTGGGTTACACAGCTTGGTATGGAACTCCTGGAAATGAGTATTGTGTTACTGTGAGTCCGGACTCATTCTGGAGAACAGAAGCGTGTTATGTGCATCACACGTCCGTATGCGAGAGAGGTATGATTTTCTTTCGTTTGGGGGGGGGGGGGCTCGTGTGGCTCAGTCGGTAAGGTGTATCCTCATCAATGGCTGGTTCTAATCCCGATACTATCCGAT
The DNA here is from genome assembly GCA_032622095.1 of Siphonodentalium dalli. Classification (NCBI taxonomy): domain Eukaryota; kingdom Metazoa; phylum Mollusca; class Scaphopoda; order Gadilida; family Siphonodentaliidae; genus Siphonodentalium; species Siphonodentalium dalli. Next base: position 17,103,584 of record CP136069.1, on the reverse strand, counting down.
TTGTGACTAACGCATATGAAAGCAATTTATACAAGCATTTACGTTATCAATTATCATATAACATTTCCACAACAAATTCGCCATACTATTATAACATGACCCAACACTATCATACAAGCCATTAACAATTACATTGCATAAGCATGCAATTTCCAATCTAGGGATGTGTCACATTAGACAGAAATAAATATACGTTTTCTTCTAGATCTAATGATATCTTAAGTAATCTGTTTCAACGCTAATTTAATATATATACTACATGTAGTCTAATACTAAGTCTTTTGAGAACGCTCATATTTTCAAGAGAAAATTCCATAGAATTTATTGCTGTCCGGATTACGCCACTACTATTGGCGACAATATAATTTGCTTAAGCCACATGGCTGTTTGCGCTCCAAAATAATATTATTCGAATTTTTCTAAGTATCGAAATAGGTCAATACATATCTGAACTATCTTTCTACGAGCATGATGTAGCCCAAAAAGACGCATTGAAGTAATGAAAAATACAACTGTGAATACGGTGTTTGGGTCCTAAACAGAAAACAGCCATTTGGACGACATGAAACAGAAAAGAGCATTCCGTGGTAGTCTATTCATCATATGGTAGCGATAAAGAGCGTTTATCTGATTTCTGGCGAAAAGTTGAAAAATGGCTGCGACTTTGTCAAGTGGTTTTCAGAGCATATGAATAAATTGTTCGTTTAATTATCTACATATCGTATCGTCGCTCCAAATTACGTACAAACATATATGGAGGTTCGAATGGGCCATGTCCGTTTAAATCTTTCAGCTCATGGAATATCATGAAAACAATTGGTACTCATCACATTGAGTATCACTGCACAAAACAATTGGTACGCACCACATTGAGTATCGCTGCACAAAACATTTTAAACGGACATGGCTCATTCGAGCTTCCAAATTATGTCTACGTAATTTGGAAGGTGTCGAGGTATAACATTTGACAAATACACGAAATATTGATATACCGCATCCACAATTTTTTTAATCTACCCCACTCCCATGCAATCGATGCTCAGCCAGCCGTAACACCACGCACATGGCTGTCCTTCGCATGGATTGTGTCTCTAGCTACAATAAGCATTTTTGAAAAGATTCATCAAAATCCACCCAATATCTCCGAAAATATTACATATTATATTAAGGGGGGACTTTTTTTTTATGTGTTTATATTCGTCACGATGCATGAAAATAATAGAGGAGAAGAATTGTATGCATAGGAAAGACTGCTTTCACAAAGCTGGGTACCCAAATGTAAATGTTATAAAAGCTGGGTACCAAACAAAAAGTTTTAAAAAGCTGGGTACCCAACCGAACGAAATGGGGTGACAATGGGGTGACAATGACAAGTTCAGCGTTATTTAGATATGCCTCGTCGAACTACATATCCACAATGTCGGAAATATTATACTCGTCTATTTTCTCAATTAACTTTTTGAATTTTTTTATTTCATTGAAGCTGGTTATGCATGTAAGTGCATTAATATTATAGAAATGGATGCATGATCGTATCGCTACACAACCCACATAATGTGGTGGTCTCTGCATCTATTTCGGTGTTTTATGTTTCTGTGATGACGACCTTTATATCACCTTATATTAGTTAACTGTATATCTCCTCAGCGAAAACATGTTCCCTCAGAGCAGATATTTTCGCCTTCGAGCTGTCACGGCGGAACTTACTTTATATCTCCTCAGAACAAACATGTTTGCATTATGTCTGTCACCGCGGAACTTACTTTATATCTCCTCAGAACAAACATGTTTGCCTTCGGGCTGTCACCACGGAGCTTGCCACACCGGCGCATGTGTCTGTAACACGGGCTGGACGGGAGATAATTGTGATAAAGGTTAGTGTATCATATTAAGTTAACGATGGTATATCTCTTTGTAAACATGTGTTATATAGTTACCGGGGTATAAATATGGTATATCTCTTTGTAAACATGTGTTATATAGTTACCGGGGTATAAACTATCAGATATGAATCGAATTCCCCGGAAATGCTATCGATTAATATTCATTATATTTCGAATATTTTCTGGTCTAAATACGTGTGGTTGATTAGCTAACGAACACTATTGGTTACTGTTAACATAGACCAGAACTGTTTTGTGTAATAAACGTTGGTTAGACTCATTATCGCTTATAACTATATACTAAACAATACAAACAATCAATCTGGGACATTTGACGGTCGGAGCATATATATGTGAACACCCTAATGGTCTCTATCGCTATAAGGTATCGCCTGGATGGTCTGTTCTAAAAATAGAACAATAAAGTGTCCCACTTAATCATCTTATTCTATAATAAATATTCGAAATAAAATCAATATTAATTGATAGAAGCGATTCCGGACACGGGTCTTCAATTCATATTTATTATTTTATACCCACGAATCTATTTCAAATTTGTTATCTGAAGAGATAATTCATCTTTAATAGTCAAATGGCGATCCGATGATTTTCAACAGTATTTAACCCTTTACCCAACAAAACGGCCAAAAACGCCCAAATAATGCTTCAACAGCCTAAAATATCTTCGGTCTGTCTCAATAACACCATACAAATATAGATATCATTGGAACCGGTTCATTGACCACATTGTGATGGTTACAGTTATGCCCTGTGACAATGCATTCTCTTATATGTGCGAGTCGACCATAGGTCGCCTCGCATATATAAGAGAATGCATTGGCCTAACAAAATCATTTGTTAACACTTTTTACCATTTTTTCTTACATTCTTTAACAATTTTATAATTTTTTCTCACATTTTTTAACAATTTTAGAATATTTTTTTACATTCTTTGACAATTTTATCATTTTTAATATGTGTTAAGCCAATGCATTCTCTTATATATGCGAGGCGACCTATGGTCGACTCGCATATATAAGAGAATGCATTGGCACAGGGCCGTTCTGCTTGGTAAAGGGTTAACACATATTTACCAAAGGTCAGCAACTATATTACAGAAAACTGCGACTAAATGGTTTTGTTGTTTTTGTGTTACAGTTTTCTACTGAGTCCATGCCTCCATTAATCTGATATATAGAGGATACATTCGGCTTTTGACTGAATACGAGAATTATCATGAGTGGGTATAAGCAAATACCGATTATACACGAGCGGCTTGTCGCATGTTCAGTCAACAGGTTTCCTTTTTATTATATACAGTTTCGTTATTTCAATTTACAATTCTTTCTCTCAGGCGATTGTTTTGCCGAATTAATTGTAGACGAAAACGAATCAGCTTGTCGCCAACTGATTGACTCATCTCTGGCTCACAGATAAAAAAAAACTACACGAAGCTCGATATCGCTATGTAACGTGCATTCCCACGAGATATCAGTACGGACTATTGTCTTTATAAAAGTAGATGACGTCATTTACGTCATCGATAGCAACATAGTGAAGGCGAATACTAAAAGTAAATACCATTTTGGTATTAGCTCGCTGGGGCAAGTTTATTTTGTTTATTTATGCTGTTTGTTTCCCGCCCGATTAGAGCTATTCCAATGTAGAGCATATGATAAAACACAATACTACATTCTCACGAAGATGGCCATGACTACTTTCAGCGATTTCTCCTGATATCATCACATGTGATACAGGGTGCATTCATGGCAAGTGCATCGGTACAGCTGGTGGATATTCATGCGATTGTCGAGAAGGATGGAGCGGCCAACATTGCGACACAGGTATGACAAGAAAACCATAGTCAGAAATGGCAACGCTCTCAAGATCATATTATTAGGCATATATAAAACATATTGGAGCTTTAATATGTACATTTTTCGTATGTGTGTATAGTTTGTGCTTCGAAATAAGCATGTGAGAACATTTTTTAAATCGGACCTGCCAAACTAAAGTTATGATATTTTCATGTTGTTCAGAGGTTCCATGTGCAACTATTTCCCTAATTTAAATGGGACTGTACACTAATTTCCGATAATGGGACCATCTCATGTTATACTCAACAGAATATGTGCAACAACTGAATGAATTTGAGCCCTGGATTAGTGCTAACTACACTCATGTGCTATATACTGATGCAAACAACATGGTAATTATAATGCAAATGAATTTATCACTCTAGTCATAAACTCAATTTTTTATAATTACCATGTTGTTTAAATCGTTCATAGAGCATACAAGTGTATTTTGCACCAAGCCATGGCTCAAATTCATTCATTTGTTGCATATATTCAGTTGAGTATAAAAGCAGATGGTCACATAAATGGCCTGATTTAGTGTAAAGTGCCCATTTAAGCATCTGAAATGCTGTTGGTGCAGGGTACATTCGTAAAGCAAGAAACTCGAGGGACATTCCACTCGATGTGAAGAGGTAACGCACTTGTCATTTGCAGAATGAAGTCCCAGAGGGTGAATTTAGTGACGCTATCCCGCATAGCGGGCTAGCATCACTAAATTCACCCTCTGGGGGCTTCATTCTGCTTAGGCCTAATTTTCTCTGGAAAGCGTCTTTATTATCAAATATATATAGAAACTTCTTCACGAGATTCTATTTCTTTTATAGTTTAGTTTATCCATATCCCAAAATTGGCAGAAGACATATTGCATAATCGAGGTTACCAATGGGTGTACATCAAAATATTCACAATTTGGGAACTTCAATCTTCAATCTATGCTAACCCGATGTGCGGGATAGAACAACTAAATCACCCTGTGGGGGACCTCATTCTGCAGTTTCGTTTACATGTAGATGAATTACTGTTACATCATATTTTCCATTCACCACATGCAGCTGTAAATAATTGACTTATTGTGCCACTTTGTTAAACAAATTGTTTGTACCAATGTATACCGGGGAGGGGCTCATTAAGTTTTGTAACTTGTGCCCCAATCCATTTTGTATTATACTACAAATAAAATATGTTTTTAAAAAAAAAACATCCTTTTCAGACATCAATGAGTGCAGGGACTCGATGTATTGTGTAAACGGAAACTGCACGAATGAGATGGGTAGCTATAGCTGCAACTGCAGTGATGGATGGATGGGAACCAGGTGTGATCAAGGTATGTAGGCCCCTGTAGTGATGGCTGGATGGGAACCAGGTGTGATCAAGGTATATATGCCCCTGCGATGGATACTTTGTACTTTGTTCGTGCATGCATGTTATTAACAACGATATTTTCTTACCTCCATAAATGTTTTGAAACGTAAAAATTAAGAATGTGTTATGTATTAGACAAACACTTATGGTGAGAATTGTTTAAGAAATCTACATCTTATATACGTCATGACCAACGGTAAATCACTATTATAAACAGGACAAAACATCCGGAAAGAGGGTGTAATAGCCTTTGTAATTTGCATGCATGTCTATGGTTGATTCAACGTTAGCTTAGTTCTCGATGATTTGTTCCACAGACATCAACGCATGTGAAAATGGACAGTCGAATTGCCTTCATGGTCACTGTTTCAACACAGACGTGGGTTATGAATGTCACTGTTACTCCGGTTGGACTGGTGCGATGTGTGACACAGGTAAGTATATTATACACGAAGTAGTATATATTCATGGCTTATATTGTGCGATTATTTTAGACCCCAGCGGTTCAAAATGCTGATAGCTCGGTGTGCATACAGGGCGTGGCTAAAGGGTTGTTTCCACGCTGAAATTTTAACTGCACCCCCATCCCCCAACCAGACCAAACACCTACTTGCCAGATTTCCATTTGCACCCCAATCATTGCGTTGGAACTGTTACCTCAAACTCTCAACTCTTGGAAATTCCAGCCTGATACTGTATTCACAGTATATACAGAGTTCACGCTACTTGCCAAATTTTCCAATGGCAAAACATTATTCACATTTGGCAGAAAATATTTTCATTTGGCAAAACTTTTGGCAAGTCATTTTTTATTTCTCAAGAAAATTTAATAATATTTGTCTACCAATACCACTCAATTCAGGAAACTCTTTCATTAGTGGTATTATTAGTGGTGATTTATAAGGTTATGAAATGTTAACATCTCTATCAAGATGCAGTTAATCTGATATCAGTTGTATCGACGGTGGAGGGTTTTCTAGTATGTCTGGTGGTGGTGTTTACATAGCTAATCGTCTTTGTTTCGATATGCCTTTCTGGTGAAGAAAACCTTCCACAATTTCATTATTATGCTGTTGGTTTATTGTTCTATGATAAAACCACGTATAGAGGCGAGAATTATTAATAATGAACTGCTTTCCTATAGTGATACGCGCCAATGTTGGAAAATTTCCAACTAATTGCAATTTCAGACCAACAAATTCATCATTAAGTACTGGCGGTACAATGTAGATAACCATACCATACGTTGGATATTCAGGGAATCGAGCATGAAAACAAACTATTCCCATGATCGAATTCCCGATTATCCAATTCAACAGGGTTCGTTTATCTCAGGGACCAGCCGAGAGGATTCAAATTGGGAGAAGTCACTACTTAACTTCAGAAGAAGTGGAATGTATTAGGAAGAAGTAACACTGGATGAATTTCAATTTACTCATTCACCATTCTTTGGTCCAAAAAGTATTAAACAACACAAGAGCCCATTCATAAAACCACTATATTGAGTAATTACACCATTATAATAAGTAAAATATACTTTAACATGATGTTGTGACATATAAGTAAGTAAGACATGTGGTAATTTGCCTGTCATTCCCACTCAAATAACAACTATTATAATTGTGTTCATCATAAAAATGCTACATGGTGTAGTTTAGTTTGTTAAAACTGCCAATAATATCAGCCATACATGTGCATTACTTCGATTTCGGGTAATGTCCATAGCAACCGTTACCATCGCTGTATGTAGGAAATGTGGTAATTTTTCATTCAGGTACACACTAACAACTACTGTTATTATTGTTTTCACCATAAGGTCATTCATGGTGTAGTTTAATTTGCTAAAACTGCCATAATATCATATGTATATTTTTCGATTTTGTATATCTCCATAGCAACCATTAACACCAAGCGCCTCGACCAAGATTTGCTGTTATATGCGAGAGAAGTCACTTCTCCCTGGGACAAAAATAGGAGAGTGACAAATTGTAAAAGGAGACGATGTCTCCCAAGTCGCCCTCTATGCTGCTCTTGGTTTATCCATATTTGAGAATGCATTGGCCTAACATTTTTGTATCCATTTTTGTCAATTTTTCTTACATTATAAAAATTTCTATCATTTTTTTCTTACCTTTTTTTAAACAATTTTTATAATTTTTTCTGCTTACTATGTATAACAATTTTTATCATTTTTTCATTTTTTCTATCCTGTTTTCTTACATTCTTTAACAATTTTATCATTTTTGTTATCATTTTGTTCGTACATTATTTATCAATGTTTTATCATTTTTCTCTTAAATTGTTTAACAATTATAAAACACAATATAAAATTTGTTAGGCCAATGCATTCTCTCATATATGCGAGGCGACCTATGTTCGACTCGCGTGTTTAAGATAATGCAATGGCACAGGATTTTCTCCATATCACGATGGCCGCACGAAACGTTACATCATCGTGTGCTATATATTTTTATACAGATGTGGACGAATGCCTGAGTGATATGTATATGGACTGCATCCACGGTCGTTGTGTGAACTTACCTGGTGGGTCCACATGTGGCTGTTATCCGGGGTGGACAGGATCAATGTGTGATGCAGGTTAGTGCTAGAGTTCTTGCATAGGTAACCCGTATAGGTTAGTGTGTGTCTGGCCAGGTGACACATTTGACAGGATCCGTTAAAATGACACCTATCCCTCCGGAATGAATGTAACTGACGGCTTTCCGTTTGTCAACATAGGCATAGTGACACAAATAATGATTTAAAACCTATACTTCATACTGAAAAGAAGCGGAAAGTGAAAATAATCTGATTGACGCCATTGCGATTCGAAGTATTATTCTGCATCTCTGAATCAATACAGACAACATAGGGAAGAGATACACCATCATTATCTATAATACCTAGTGTATAGGTTAACCAATACATGTAAGTGGGTGCCTGACAAGGTGATACATCTGCCGGGGTCAACAAAAATCACACCTAACCCTCCGGAATTACAAGAACAAGTCAAAATGGAGCACTGGCTGACGGACCTTATATGGCCTTTCCGTTTGTCAACATAAGTAGAGTGAAAGAAATAATGGCTTACAACCTACCCGTCATATAAATTCCCCACATAATGAAGGTGGTGCATAAATGCATGGATGTCAAAAGAAAGGGGAGGTTGTCTGCTAGGCATATTAAAGAAGATTCGAGGCTAAATATGATGATGACCAAGGTCCCAATTTCTCGCAGACAAATTGCTCCTCGTTCTGATGACATGAATTTTGAGCTGGAAGCTGGATCCTGGAGCGGTTTGTTTGAATTTTGAAAATAGTTTTAGAACGTACATCACAAAAACAACGTACCCCACAAAAACAAGATTTCATTTAATGCCAAAAGTAGAATTTATAAACAATTTAAATTACTCCCAACGAGTTAAACATATGCCCAAATGTTTTGATAATATCATCATCAGTTGCAGGTTTCTGACTATATGACATGCTTAGCGCATGCCACATAACGTTTCGACTCGAAGTATTAGTCTGCATCTCTGAACCAATACATAAAACATAGGGGAGAGATACATCATCAGTATAACACCTATTGCCAAGACAGTTTGTCCTTATGTCCTATACAATTACACAATGCCAAAACATGACGAACATAGCCCCACCCGCATTGCGAGAGTAATAATCGGCTCCACGAAACGACAGTAATATCTGGATTAAGAAAAGTATATCGTACGTCATAATATTGTATATGAAGTCGCTCTCTCGCTGGGGGTGATGTATAAAACTAATTCCCGGACACGACTCACATAAGCCCACACGCTTGATGTCGAATCCGGTCCATGATGTTATATTCTGATATGTTGTAATTTATGTGTAATATTCATGGAATAAATACTGTTTAAACTACACTACCTAATATTACTTCCCCACATATTGACGGTGGAACAAAAATGTATGGATGACACGAGAAAGGGGAGGATGTCTGCTATACATATTAAATAGAATATCGTAGACTAGTTGTTCATCATCCTCATGACATGAGTTTTGAAGTGGAAGCATGTTCCTGATGCGGTTTAATTGAATTTTGAAACGTACGCCGGTTCCATAATATCCGGGGCCGAGAAGCACCTTCATAATGTGCCGGAAAATGGCAGCCTAAGCTGCAAAACAGAGTTAAAATGCAATCACCTCGCTACGCTGTGTCTGAACGCTGCCGCATGTGTATTTTCTTAATTAAATCTAACATTTTTATTGAAGTGTTTTGTCAGTTACAATTCATTCTGGCTTCATCTAGACAATTTTCAAATGAATATGGACACTTCAGTTTCTCAGAATAATTCATAATGAATTGTAGCCTACAAAAGTATCATATAAAAAAAATGTGACATTTCATCACATTACGTGTAGGTGCGGGGCAGTGGTAAGTCCTGCGTAGGGGACTGAACTCTGCTTGGAGCTTAATGGCAGCCATGCCTCTCACATCTAAGTGAGTATTCGTCGTTTTATTAACCTAAACACCTCAAAAAACAAGAAAGTCACCATAATATATATTGGTCCCCCACTTCTGGCATGGGCTTGGAACATCCTTATCTCTTGATAGCGCATGGTGGGAAACATGGTTTACTGAAAAAATGGCTTCAAAGTGACTGATTTCAATAACTCTGTGTTGCTCATGACATGAAACGTCAAAGTGTCATTCCAAAGGAATGTGATTAGACTGAATGGCCTGGGCATGCAGCGGGCATATTTTGTCACGAAAATGACACGCATGTTATGGACTCTCAGTGTCACTTTTGGACCACGTTTACAGCCAGTAACGACTTGTGTAACAATGGAATACGGGAGTGACTGTCTGCTCTATGCCATGTTTTGCAACTTTTGAAAAGCACCCCTCTTCCATTCAATTCGTGCTCAGCCAGCCATAACAGAACTCACACGACGGTGCCTTGCACAGGTTGTGTCTTAGATACCACTAAACATTTCCGTAAAGTTTTGTCAAAATCCATCCATAATCTCATAAAATGTTAGGGGGACTATCTTTTCTTGAGGCGTTTAAATAAATAACTCAACCAGAGAAGATGGCTATGTACCAATGTATGCTCGCATACTGCTACCCCTGTTTTCCATATAAATGTGACTGTTGAGAAGATATAAATGTGACTTAGGTCGCCAATTTTCAAGGTTGTGAAATTTGGTCGCCAAAATCTTCTTTAACACAAATCGGATCGATATTCGATTTTATTTGCCGTATCCGATATGGGTTGTTGGCATAATTAATTAGTCTGATAGCCTGTTGATATATTTGTGATGTATACAAACAAAAACAGTTATGTTAAAATTGCCTTTGTGATATTCTGCCGCCATTTCCGCCAACAAAATGACCGCGCGTATTAATACTATTTCAAAATGGCACCAACATGATACATTGCAAAACTATTGCTTTGTCCATCAAATTTAAATAATTGTCCATCTTCGTTGCACTAACCAAAATAGATACAAAAACAAAGAGGCAAATTGGTGGATTATATTTTTCGTAAGAGCGCAAAATACTGTCATATACGGTTGTGAATCATCTCAGCCAACGCCGTAAATGTATGCATTGTGCATGTATTTTTCCGCTTCTTTTAAGGAACTTGATTTGTTAAAAAGGCATACAGCTCTAGTTTTTTTTCTCATGTGATATGCAAGTTATTCAACTCGTTATGTTGGGATATCATATTTTATGAAACTCGTTATGTTGGGTTATAAGATTTTATGAAACTCGTTTGATAAATTTGATTCACATCTCGTCAACCACTCGTTGTGAATCAAATTTATCAAACTCGCTTCATAAAATCTTTTACGCCAACATAACTCGTTGGACATCCTCTATATATCTCACCAAATTTACGTTCATCTTCAGATATTAATGAGTGTGACGTAAACGGCACATGTGTACATGGTACCTGCGCGAATGGTGACGGCGCCTATAGCTGCAGTTGCAATCATGGATGGACTGGCTACAGGTGTGACGAAGGTACATATCCTTTAAACTAAATTAGGCTCAGTTACACCAACAATTACATTGCACGTACCCATTTCACCATTGTTTAGGAGTAACGTTGTCGACCGCATTGGCCAATGGCCAGATGTTTTCGAAAAACGAAACTGTTAAGATGGAGATGCACATTTTGCATAAATAAAGATTTTCAACAAATTATTTCTCTGGATCTATCTGGAAAACAATCGTGGATTTCACATATAATCAGCTTCATTGTATGTAGAATCTGAGCAGCTATTAAGAGACAACAAAAACAATGGATTTAAATGCATTCGAGAGGTTGAAAATATTATTTTCTTTGTTGTCCCTTTAGGTACCAAGAACTGCAAGAATAATTAATAATTTCACGCAAAACTCCAATCATCAAATAGCTTATTGGCTCTATGCGAGGAGGTTTCATGTGTATCATAATGTGGAGTTCGATTTTTAATTCCATAATATAGTGTCATACCCCCGTATACTATAATGAAGAATAAAGCAGTGAGAAATATTCCAGCCCAATGAAAACAATTGCTGATATGCAGTGTGATCCACTCAAGCAGTGAGCAATCAACATAAATTAGGCGACAGTGTTAAGATATATGGTGGTCAGCTTTAACATGGTTATGAATCCATGACCCAGAACTCATCTCAGCCCAATTTTTCATTGAACAACATGAATGACATGAAAATTCTCAAATATAGAAAATTAAATGTGGCTAATTGTCTTTCTAAGTGAAAATAATCATCAAATTTCATGAATCAAGAAAAATTAAGTCTCCTCTCATGATCTTCAGATGTGGTATCATGCAATTTTGAAACAAATATAATTTACGGAAGTTCTTGGTACCTGAAAACGGTGAAATTTAAAATATTTTCCATGACATAAAAGTGAAGTAATTGAGATTATAATAACCAATTGTTCGATGGTTCTTAAATATTTTATCACAATATCTCTTGTACCAAATTTCACAAATAAATTCCTGACAGATTTTGAGAAAATCAAATTAGAAATACCAGGACATTTTGGCGAAACGTGCATCTGACCGTTAATGGCCAAACTTTTGCACAAAGTTTGAAGCCTGAGTCAGCAATCACCTCCGAATATCATCAGATGTCAAAGTCCCCAAACCGTTTAATCCACTGTGGGGGGAACTACTCCTGGTAATTTGGTTCTCTACCGAGTTTCGTTAGCATTTTTAACGACGATTCCGATTCTCTATCGAGAAATCGTTGCATAAACGTAAACAACAACAACATTAGAACAGCGTTTCGTGTGTTTCATAGCGCCACCGTGAAATTATAGTCACTGGCCATCAGTTTGTGTAAAAAAAAAGTTAAAAACTAATCCCGAAATGCACAGAAATTGACTTTTTATTTTCCGATGCCGATTCTCTGCTGAGGACTTGGGACTCCGAGTCTCTACCGAGCGTTCGATTCTCTTCATTAAATGAAGTAGTGTATGCCGTTCGGAAACTTTGCTCGATAGAAAATGTAAATAAAGCTCGGTAGAGAAACAAATCGCCAGGAGTAGTTCCCCCACAGTGGTTTAATCGGTATGTTCTCACCCGCTAGTATAACTATATATGTAACTATATCCGTAACTATATATGCATACTATAGAGAGATCCCGCTTCTTGCGTTTGTACGGAGTGTAGGGAGTGTGTGTCCCTGGTAACTCTGCACTACGTAGATATTCGTGTGTGTCACGTGGGTGAGGCTAAACGATATGATTATTATCTCATTTTAGTGATGTTACCTATCAATTAACTTTCAAACTTTTTCTCAATAAGTCCAGCAAACTCCCCCATTCTAAGAAAACAGCAACACTGTTGAAAAATTCAGACTATATAATATAAGTTAAGTATTTTATAATAATTTGCTGTAATCAATGTACATAAATTCCAACGAACAATTAGGTGTTGTAAATGTATGTTGCTTATCAGTAAAACGGGCGTGGTACCAGGCGGGTGGTGCTTTGGGGGGGGGGGGGTCTATCACCTCACACAACCCCATGTCCTAGTAAAATAATCACATTACTGGCCAATGTCATGCCTGAAACAAGATTATTTCGAAATGTCAGGCTGCAACATACGTTGACATAGTTCCGATAGTCCAATTGTATAGTACACATTTGGCGTAAACTATATGGGTTCCAAGACAAAAATATTTACCTACATATTCAACCAATTTTCTGATGCAATGATCAATAATAAGTTCAATTCCAGGATGTCCATAAATATTTATTAACCCTTTACCCAACAGAACGGCCCTGTGCCAATGCATTCTCTTATATATGCGAGTCGACCATAGGTCGCCTCGCATATATAAGAGAATGCATTGGCTTAACACATTAAAAATTATAAAATTGTTAAAGAATGTAAGAAAAAAGATTTTTTTTAGGCCAATGCATTCTCTTATATATGCGAGGCGACCTATGGTCGACTCGCATATATAAGAGAATGCATTGGCACAGGGCATAACTGTAACCATCACAATGTGGTCAAGGAGCCGGTTCCAATGATATCCATATTTGTATGGTTCTATTGAGACAGACCGAAGATATTTTGGGCTGTTGAAGCTTTATTTGGCCGGTTTTGGCCGGTTTGTTGGGTAAAGGGTTAAAGCACTCATCTTCACAACAAAATTATGACTCAGTTATATTCCATGTATATTTTCTCCGATATTTTATATATACACATGTATCGTCAGGGATAATTAAAAACTGAAACTGTCATCAAATACAAGACGTTTACGAAAATATTTCTGTCAGTTTTTAATTAGTGCAGCAGGGTACGTGAATTCAAAACAGAGCGAAAAATAGTACTGCGTGAATTCAAATACGATCCTAATTTTTTTTTTATTTGGCACAAGTTTCTGGAAAATGACCAAACAAATTCACAAATAGCCTAAACATTGTTCTGACCCGGATGAACAAGCCATTGGTTAGGAAATGCTAAATAAAAACATTATTAGAACCGCCCTATATGGGACTATTTCAATATGAAATAAGCCAGCATTTTGTCAGGAAATTATAACACGAATCAACATATCCTCGCACAAATATTTACATAGTCGACCTATATTTACAGAGTGTGGTTATTTGATTCTGAAATAAACAGATAATTGACTCTAATCCGTTCATTTCGTCTTATGGCGCGGGCCACAGTGAAAACACCTGTTAAAGATCGTTCACCTGAAAAGTCGTGAGTTGGCTTATTTGTGTCAATGTCCGCACATAATCTGCTTAGAACTGCCACAATATGAGTCGATAATGTGACTAAAATCTTCTCATTTACAGCATATTTTCTACTTAAAATGAGGCGATTCTAAGCATGGTATCCTTACCTAAAACAAATAATATTATAAGCAGATAATGTGCTGATTTTCAGGAGAACAGGCGAATCGACAAACTCTCGACTTATCAGATACTATGTATAATGTGTTTTCGACACCACGCAATGCGATTTAATGTAAATATTGGACTTAAAGTGACTTATAGGCCTTAACGGCCGGGTGTATTGTGCATGTAACATAACTTGTGTACGCATATGTATAATTTGTATACACAGGTCACTATAATAAAATATATTCAATTCAATTCGGCCTGCGCCATCCAATGTAGATATACGGATATTTAGGTCCTATTATGAACCTATTTCCATGAGGATACATCGGCGTTGGAGTTAATTGCCATTTATTACTCTTGGCAGCGCTGTTTATTATAACTGTTAATATTTATTCTGCGTCAATTTCTATTTAAAGCCCATTAATTTCGAACCCCCAGATAATTTTATATAAAATATATGCCATGTGATATACCATTTGAAAGAGGAAGCTCCAAAACATTATTAACTTATTCAGTGTAACAAACTGTGAACGATTTTTTTATAGATATAGAGTTATTCCCCTTCCATTGAAAATATATTTTTAGTTTGAATTATGTTGCATTCTGGGAGCCATTACGGGGGAATCGTTATATGATTTCATCTGTTTTCTATTTCTCTATGGGCACCTTCTGAGACATTCATTTCAAACGGTGATGAATTATAGTAGTTTAATCATATTTTATTGCATACATTGTATTAAAACAGTATATCAAGGCACTATAACAAAATAATCGGTGACTCGAAAATGAATTGGGCCTTTAAGAAAATAATCATCCTGTGACTTTCATGCATTTATTTCTTCAATATTTTCGGGCAATTTATAAATGATATGGCATTTGCTGAATTTATTATCTGAGTATTTCCTTCCAATGAATATAAATTTTCATTCCCCCTGTTTGTCGTCTGCTATTAGTTCCTGAATATCATTGCAGATGAGTAATAGACCATTCCAACCGACACCTTTATAACTAGGTGGGAGCATCCATTTAGTTCAGAAAGTGTTGATCAGACAGCGATCCATATATAACAGCTATGATGTCCGTTTACGACATTTATCTTCAAACACCGTAACATTTTAAAACCAAAATTAAAGCTGTTCAGACATAAGTATCATGCTCATCTACCTTTATCTACAAATGGCATTTAAAGATGCCCTGTCCAATGTGACACCATAAAACTACCATATGTACGTGTTCTCTGCCAGAAAATAATTGGACACATATGCATATATTTACATACTAAGTGTTGTCATCACTAAATTCAGCATTCTGATTGGTCGGCGCCCACGTGGCTAGTTGCAGTTACTTCTCGGTGAATGCGCAACGCCTCATAACACCAAGGTCATAACACCATCGATACGTCATTGGGTTTGGAAAGACGAACGCGTAATGTTTTGGGCGCATTTGTACTCGCGCAGGATTGACTTAATACATCATCGGGTTTCAATATGAAGAGAAATTGTTCGTATTAACTTTTGCCAAGGGTGCTATTGGGTATTTTGGGCTGTTTTTGTCACGATACACTTTTCGATTTAAATACATTTACAAAAGTGGCTTTTTCGCTAAATGTATATAAATATAAGGATTAACTGTCATGTGGACTATTGTTATGGAGATGTAACCGTGAGGTAAGTGGTCATAACTTGTATGTAAAACCCTTCGGGTTTTACACAAGTTATGTCCACTTACCTCACGGTTATATCTCCATAAAAACAGTCCACATGACAGTTAATCCTTATTTGAATGAGCCCATTAACCATTCCATGACAGAAAAACCATGTGCCAATGTATTCTCTTATATATGCAAGTCTCCAACAGGGAGCCTCGCATATATAAGAGAAAAACATTGGCCTAACAATATCTACCTTGACCTTGTAAGCTAGTGCATTCTCTTATATGTGCGAGGTTCTTTGTGGGAGACTCGCATATATTATATATATAATGCACTGGCATAGTGTCTTTAATACTGCACCCGCACAGCTCCCGTCACGAACCCCACGGTTAACATGGGGTTTCGTTAGTCAGATATCGACTTTCAAAAGAGCGAGTTTTATCAAATTTAGATGTTTTTGTAAGGCTAGAAGATATTCCAATTACCGTCGTTTATAAAGAGCGTCTATGCTTCAGTCGACCAAAAGCAGTAGCTAATAAAGAACGTTTTCAATCGTGATCGTTTTCGACGTGTTACTTGTGGGTGATTCCGTGCATTGCCTCTGTGTGATTGGATGGTGATAATTGCAATCGTTTTTTTTTGTTTTCATTTTATTTTCAGCTAAGTTCCATAAATCGCCTTAGGAAGTGAACCACCATCCAGTCCCTGTACCTTCGGACACCAATAAAAAAGCTTTCTCTCCACCTCTCTCCCACAGAATGCCCGAAATAATGTTGAGCCAGAAAAGTTAAATGAAATTCTGGTGCAGCATTAAAGACCCTGTGCCAGTGCATTCTGTTATATACGAGTCTCGCATATATATAATGCTGGCTAAGTAAATATTGTGAGGCAAATGCACTCTCTCATATGAGCGAGGCGTCATGTGGGCGACTCGCATATATAAGAAAATGCATTGGCACATGGTTTTGGCTTGATAAGCGGGAAAATAGCATGAATATTTTTACTTATTTGGTGTCAAATCGGATTGGGTATATTTCAGGATATAAGGAAATACCCAATGATCAGAGACATTTATTAATAATCTTATCACCTTTTACAGCTGATACTAGACGGTGTCCATCTGGTTTCATGACATTAGGTTTCAAATGTCTTCATGTTTCGACGCATCAAGAAAGCTGGTCCGGTCTGAACGTGAGTTCAAGATATATTAGACCCCCGCGAGCCACCAATCGCAATTTGTTAAGACCCCCCCCCCGCCCCCGAGCCACTAATCGGGATTTATTTAGACCCCCGCGATCCACCAATCGCGATTTATTTAGACCCCCACCAGCCACCAATCGCAATTTGTTTAGACCCCCCCCCCCCCCCCGAGCCACCAATCAAGATTTATTTAGAATCCCGCGAACCACCAATCGCGATCTATTTAGACCCCCCCCGCCAGCCACCAATCAAGGTTTATTTAGACCCACCCCCGCGAGCCACCAATTGCGATTTATTTACCCCCCCCCCCCCAGCCACGAATCGCGATTTATTTAGTCCCTCGCGAGCCACCAATCGGGATTTATTTAGACCCCCGCGAGCCACCAATC